>JAWQFJ010001444.1:27500-72500 GCA_034096865.1 Theodoxus fluviatilis | reverse complement strand
GAAAATTTCACACCTCAATTTCCCTGTCATTTACAAAACACTAAAGAATAGGTGGATGGAGCCCAAGGGTTCATCAGCCGTGAAGGCCATACAAGGCCACAACATACTTTCCCTTATTAAAAAATGCAATTAAAGGAAGACCTCAGAGGAGGTACGTGGAGAAATATCGAAAACAATTAAGACATAGTACCACTCATAAACGAGAATAATACTCAGAATCTATCAAATATTTTATCACAGCTAAAGGGTCTTTAAAAAAGTCAGACAGACTGCTCGACCCACTCCGTAGATGAGCCAGTCGAGGGCACTCCACCAGAACGTGCCGCATGGTGAGCCTGCACTGGCAGGTGTGGCACTCCGGTGGAGGCTCCGACCGCAACAAATAGGAGTGGGTCAGAAGAGAATGGCCGATCCGGGAACGGCAGAGCACAACTTCCTCTCTTCTCGTCAGCGATGTGGGGGAGAGTCGCTCACCCCACACAGAAGATACGTCATGAAGTTTGTTATGTGTCTTGCCGTCCCAGTCGGACTGACACAGATTAAAAATGTAGTTAGTAACACGAGGTACCAGATCGCCCGCCGGGATCCTGCCCGGGGACATGGGAAGGGAGAGAGCAGACTTGGCAGCCTGATCTGCTCTCTCGTTCCCCGGGATGCCCATATGGCTAGGGACCCAGCAGAAGACGACCTCAGCACCCCCACACTGTAGTCGACACAGATGAACAAAAATACCAAACAAATAAGGATGGGAAATTTCCCTACCCCGCAGAGCCTGTAAGGCCGATAACGAGTCAGAGACAACAAGGGTTCGTGGCAGTCTCTTGCTCTGGACTACGCCAAGAGCGGCCTCAAGTGCACTAAGCTCTGCAGAGTAGATCGAAGTCCCATCCGGAAGGCGAAAGCGCAAGACGGTTTCGCGGGCAACAACAGCTGCCGCCACACGATCTCCATCTTTAGAACCATCTGTATAAAGTGGGTAAAATTGTGCATATGTAGATAAAATTTCCCGGAATGCACTCTTGTACATGTGAGCGAGGGCAGCACTCTTGAAAAATTTCGCTAGATTAAGTAAAATAACAGGTTCAGGCATGAGCCACGGCGGTGACAGATATAAAGGATAGGTAAAAAAATTGTCCATCTGAACATTTGCCGCCGCGATATCCTTCCCAATTCGTATCCCCAGCGGGGGGACACAGTTGGGTTTGGCCGCGTAAAGGTGTGGAAACTTTGGTCGGACAACACAATGATAAGTAGGATTTGTCGGGTTGGAACCTACACGAACGATGTATTGTAACGCGAGCTTCCGCCTACGTAAATGAAGTGGAGGCTCGCGCGCCTCCGCATATAAACTCTCCACAGGAGAGGTGCGAAAGGCTCGAGAAAGGTTCACAACATAGCTCCTCCCCTAAAGACCGAAACGACCTCGTCGGTCTCACTACATGTTGTTACAACCCAAAGGGGTTACAACATTGTTTGTCTATTTGGGAGATAGACTAACTCATTCATCCATTTAACAAAAGACACGGAGGGAGATTGAATGTCGAATTTCTATTACCAATTTGAATGTTCAAAATTATTCATGTAAAACATGCAATATCAGAGGGTGAGAAAGTTTCTTTCATACTCATCACTTTTCAGGACCACAGGGAGGGGGAGGGAAAGAGAGAACCACAGGGTTGATCTTTCAGGTGGCCATGAAATTTTTTTTCTCTATATTATTGTCCTAGTCTCCAGCTGTCTGAGTCTCCAACTGTCCGAGTCTCCAGTTGTCCGAGTCTCCAGCTGTCCGAGTCTCCAACTGTCCAAGTCTCCAGTTGTCCGAGTCTCCAGCTGTCCGAGTCTCCAGCTGTCCGAGTCTCCAGCTGTCCGAGTCTCCAGTTGTCCGAGTCTCCAGCTGTCCGAGTCTCCAGCTGTCCGAGTCTCCAGCTGTCCGAGTCTCCAACTGTCCGAGTCTCCAGTTGTCCGAGTCTCCAGCTGTCCGAGTCTCCAACTGTCCGAGTCTCCAGTTGTCCGAGTTTCCAGCTGTCCAAGTCTCCAGCTGTCCGAGAGGGTCTGTCCCCCGTTCGGAAACTCCTTCTCTTCACTTCCACTTCCAAACGGCCTCTCTCAAAAGTTCTTCTCCCCGAATGACGTCATTCTGTGAATGACGTATGACGTATGACGTACACCAAGACGAGACTGATTGTTTCGCGAGTCCCAAAATTTACCAAGTGCCCCACTCCCAGGTGGTCAGCCATCATTTATCACAATGTACATCTCCACAAAACATCATGAACTTACACTTCCAAAAATACACAACTAGCAACAACATTATCACCAACAACAACAACAACAAAATACCGGGAAAAGTCAATCCGAAGTCCAGGTAGTTAAAGAATAAAAAAATGAGTGGCCTAGATGCAGAAACCTGACACATGGGCGAAAGCTTCCTTGCGGTAGCATCTGCTCAGTCCATGGGGTCAATGTCTGCAAGACCACTGTCCATACTGTCAGTCACTGAAAGTAAAGAACTCCTCACAGGAAGCGAGAGGGGCGCATCACACGCCGCTCTCGCCGCGTGTATGTCTGTACGTCCTCAGGGGTCCCTGCATCCTCGCTCTTGTCCTGATACAGTGTCTCTCTAGGCTCGTCGTTGGTCAGGTCAGGGCGGCGGCGTGGCGACTGCCACCAGTCCGGCGGTAGATCTCCCTGGTACTTCCAGAGACGGGCACTGCTCATGTAACGTCCTCCCGGTGGCCGGGCCAGCTTGGTGGTGCATCCCTTCTCAGCCCGCGGGTTGGGGTACCACGGTGCAGTGCCATCAGGAGAGGTCTGGTGATAGGCCTTGCGGTCGTAACCAGTCTTCATTCCGTCCACGCTCCGCTGCAGGTGTGTCCTTGCGGACTTTCCCACTGCCTGCAGCATACCCTGGAGCGGTTCCACACCCTGGGGCACTTCACGGGGGATATCCACCAATGGCCTGGCGACCACTGCAGAACTGTCAGTCTTGCTAGAGCCACTACGGCGACTGTGGGGTCTTGTCCGTGAGGCACAGATGGCACAGCGCCGACACAAGTTGCGAACGGACTTGTGTCGACCAATCCAAAAGTACCGCTCACAGACGCGTCGGTACGTCTTCTGCCTTCCGAGGTGGCCAGCTGCTGGGTCATCGTGTACCTGTCTCAGCGCTTCCTCCTGCATGGCTCTCGGCAGAACAGGGAGAAGGCGGCAGGTTTCTCCCTTCTCGTCCATCCACTTTCTGTACAGCGCTCCATCCGTCAGCTGCAAGGCATCCCACTGGGTCCAGTACGCCTTGGTGACAGGGCTGGTAACGGCGACCTTCCTCCAGGGTGGGCGGACAGGCCTGTCCTCCATCCAGCGGATGATGGGCTGCAGGTCCGGGTCCTGTCTCTGTGCGACTGCCAGAGGCGTCTCTTGAGCGGCGATCCGCCTCAACGCACCCGAGGGCCGCAGTGAAGCATTCCCTTCACCCCACAGACCCTTCAACTGCACGTGATGCCCATCAATCAGCAGGAGGGACCGTCCCCAGTCTATAACACAGCGATGCTTCTGCAAAAAGTCTATCCCCAGGATGACGTCATCTTCTACATCGGCGATCACAAAGGGGTGAGAAACAACTAGCTCACCGGCCTTCACCTTCACTGTCACGACGCCGTGCACAGGGATCGGTCTGTGCATGACGTCAGTGAGCACCATCGCTGATTCCTCTCTTCTCTGGAAGGGGTACAGATCAGTCTTTATCACAGAAATGGTCGCTCCTGAGTCGATCAGTGCCTGATGACGGTTGCCGTTGATGTGCACCTCGATCGCCGGCCCTCCTGGGTCTACGCGGACACCCTTCAACCGATGACTGATGCGATGTGGGGCGGTGGAGGCAGAGGACGCCGGGCTATGCCCCTTAAGCCCGGCGCATCCTAGTTTTCCTGGGCTGTGGTGGTCTTCTTCCTTCCCTGTGGACAGCGGCGAGCGATGTGGCCTGTCTTGTCGCAATTATAACATCTGATCTGCCCTTGCTGTCCGTCCTGACGGGAAAAGCGGTTTTGCATCTTCTCCAACAGCTCCGCCATCAGCTGGCGAAACTGGGTCAGAGAGAGAGTGTCGCCGTCACCCTCCGGCTTCTCCTGGCTGCCAATGGCTCTGATCCTGTGAGGGTGAGATGCTCGCTGGGTCGCTTCCTCGCGTTGAGCGATAGCCTCGACACGGAGAGCGGTGTTGACTGCTTCCGCCAAGGTAGAGGGAGCCAACACCTGTACTTGGTGTTTCGCTTCGTCGTCGGCGAGGGCATCTATGAACTTCTCCTGAGCCAAATCGTCGATTGCCTCCCTGTTAAACACAGGGTGCGCTCGCCTCACCAGCCTCTCGATGTCAGCTGCCAACTCGATGAGTGATTCTCCCTTTTTGCGCTTTCTCGTGTAGAGTGCTGCCTTAGCCTGGTCTGCATTTCTTGAATCTTGAAACCTGTCATGGAGGGTCCGAACGAGGGCAGTGTAGTCATTCCTGCCTTCGGGTGGGATGGTCTCCAGGACTGTCAGCGCTTGTCCCGTCAGGCTGGAGATGAGGAAACTCGCTTTCTCCCGCTCTCCCCAACCGTTGATCTGCGCAGTCACCTCGAACTGGATGTGGTAGGCATCCCACGGTGCCTTCCCGTCGTACGTTTGTGGCCGCTGCACTGGACGACCAGCTGAGGGGTATGCCTCCTCCTGGTGTGAGACGAATGGTGACGCCTCGGCTCGAAGTTGCTTGGAGGCCGGGTGGTTATCTTGGGTGTAAAGTCTGGCTGGATAGGAGAGGCTTGCTTTTGCTTCTTCTTTCTCTTCCAGCTTTCTCTCCAGTCTGCAGATGACGGTGTCGAGCCGGGTTACTTCCCATTCGAGGGAGACGAGGCGTGCTGCTTCTTGCTGGAGGTTAGCATCAATGCGATCTACCTCCTCTCCTAGGCGAAAGCTTACTGCCTCGATTTCCCTCTGCAGTCCCTCTGTCCCGGTTTTGATGGTCTGCAGTAACTCTTCCTGGCGTTCTGCTTCTTGTTGTTTTCTCCGTGCCTCTTTTTCTCTTTCTTCGAGTTCCTTCCTTTCGTGGTATGCAGCTTCTTCTGCCTTCTCCCTCTCACGGTCTGCAGCTTCTTGCTGGCGACGCTTGGCTTCTTCTGCCTTCTCCTCTGCCTTCTCCCTCTCACGGTCTGCAGCTTCCTGCTGGCGATGCTTGGCTTCTTCTTGTTCTCTCCGTTCGCGGTCTGGTTTTTCCTCCTCCTGGGCTTCTCTCTGCTGCCTCTGTTGATCGAGCAGAAGTCTCATCATCATTGCGATGTCTTCCGTCGGTTGCTCTGTCGCCTCTACACGTGCAGCGGATCGGGTTACGCGCTTCTCGCCGTCCATTTCCGTCGTCACTGTCACTGCTTGGACTGTTCGCCGTCTGTGGAACCAATGTTGCACTCTTCCCTTGCAATATCTTGATGTACGGGGGTTCTCCTGGCTTGCGCTAGGAAGTCGAAGTGTCGTTTCCAATGAACTTTATTCACACACTGATCGACTACAGTGGTGAAAATCAGCCAACAGCAATAATCGTCGCACTCGCTAGCAGCTTCACTCTGCACACAGTACCGCAGAGGCTCGCTAGCACACAGCAGAAAACTCGCTACCTCGGGAGTCAAAGCTCTCACCTTTGACTCTGTCGTATCTGCTGCTCTCCCGTGTGCATCCACTCTCGCTTTCTCGCTCCTTATATACATTAACACAATTTCTAGAAACTACCAGCACAATATCGCACATACTCCCACATTCCTACTGCGACGCGACTGACTTACTGTGTCACAACAAGCTAATATTAGCCTAACTCGGTCGCGGGTCAAGGCCAACGACCTGACCGATACACAAAAATCAACTGCGCCTGCGACGCTGCGAGTAGGTTCGAGAAAACTTCACAACACAGCCATATTTTTATAATATCGCAGTCATTAAGCCACCTACAACCCAGACAGCACGCAACTCCTGGGCCAGCCCTGGTCCAGGGTTGGGAGTCCTTGGGGTTCCCTGGCACCGTCAGCTCGGGCTCTGGGAAGTCTGCAATGTAGCCTTAAGTGTTCATGGTGATATCTGATCTGCTGCTATCGCCATGGCTACCGCCAACTTTAGTTCTGGTCTGTGAGGCCAGCAGGCTGGGCACAGCAAATTCCTGAATATCAGGTTACTTGCAGGGTGCCACGCTATCGTTTGACCAGAGGGCACTGAAGCAGCCTTTCTAGACTTGGGCGACTTGGGCGGGAGAATTTCACATTTCATTGTGCGCTGCGGTGTCCGGCATTGGAGTACCCTACATCTCGCTCCCTTTCCGTATCATTTTCACAGGTAATTATAATTGCCTTTTCCCTTATATACATTTTCTTGTTTGCTCACGTCTACAATTATCATCATAGCTTGATTCTAGAATAGATGTAAAGCCGTGCTCTCTCTCTCTCTCTCTCTCTCTCTCTCTCTCTCTCTCTCTCTCTCTCTCTCTTTCTGTACGTCTCTCTCTCTCTCTCTCTCTGTACGTCTCTCTCTCTCTCTCTCTGTACATCTCTCTCTCTCTCTGTACGTCTCTCTAGCTCTCTCTCTCTCTCTGTAGTACGTCTCTCTCTCTATCTCTCTCTGTCTCTGTCTCTGTCTCTCTCCCCCCTCCCTCCCTCTCCCCCACCCTCTCTCTCCAACCCACCCACCCTCTTACTCTCATTCTCTCTTCCCTTCCTCCTCCTTTCCCCAGCCCCCCCCCCCCCCCCCCCCCCCGCCCCCCCCCCTCTCTCTCTCTCTCTCTCTCTCTCTCTCTCTCTCTCTCTCTCGCTCGCTCGCTCTCGCTCTTTTCTTCTTCTCCTTCTCTCTCTCTTTTCTTCTCTCTCTCTCTCTTTTCTTCTTCTTCTTCTTCTTCTCTCTCTCTCTCTCTCTCTCTCTCTCTCCTCTCTCTCTCTCTCTCTCTCTCTCTCGCTCGTTCTCTTTTCTCCTTCTCTCTTTTCTTCTTCTCTCTCTCTCTCTCTCTCTCTCTCTCTCTCTCTCTCTCTCTCTCTCTCTCTCTCTCTCTCCCTCTCTCTCTTACCACATTTGAATATTTTGCCTCAAGGGCGTCAGTGTTGCTTCCACGGAAAAACTCGACCACATTGAGATCTCAATGTGGTCAAAGGGGAGATAACTCTGCATGGAATTGACGAACAGGGAGCCTTTCAAGAAAATTCACTGTTCAAAAAGTGTTTGAGCTACGCTCATGCAATTTGACGCATCAAACACGCACACATTAAAAAATATTCAGTGTATATTTTATTGATACACCTTATTTTATTGTATGTAGCATCCATTTCTACACATGCAAGCTATATATAATGTCTGCACTTGATCACACAAGAATGAATTTTCTAACACACTTTACTGAAATTATCATTCGTGTTTACATGTATGTGCACATTTTCAGCTTATTTTCTTTATTCTAAGTCTCCAAAACATGGGGGGCAAAGACATAACCCTCAATTATAAAAAAAAAACTCACCATGAAAAGCATGACTGTGTTGACCCATTTCCAATGCCGTTTTGTCCCCTAATGTAGATCCTCCTGCATTTTCTTTTTCAGATCTAACTCCTCAATTTCGTATTCTGATGCGTCAGAATGAGAAGTTGCTGGTGATGGTGTCACAATTACATCAGCAGGTTGCCAGCATGAGTGAGAGGATGGCTAACTCCACAGAAGCAGCAGACGGGGAGCAAAGACTCCAGAGGCCAGCTCTGCCAGTGGAGTTTGAATACCCACTGGAATCCAAAGAAGAACTGGAACGTTTGGATCTGTCCCTAGCAGACCCTGCAACTCGACAACAATTTGTAAGTTCTCGATATATATCAAATTTCTTAATTTCATATCTGCAGAGAAAATGTAGAATACAACAGGGAGTAGGAAATAATTTGATTCATTTTTGACATTTAAGAAAGTGCTAGCAACAAAAGATACTTCTACTGTAAGGAGTTACTGACTGTACAATCACTACCTTACCATGAAATATGAAGCCAGAAATTATAAAATGCTACGCGTATTTATTACTAACGTGTCATTCGGCTTGGATAAACAGTGAAAAACTCCTCTCTCTCTCTCTCTCTCTCTCTCTCTCTCTCTCTCTCTCTCTCTCTCTCTCTCTCTCTCCTCCTCCTCCTCCTCCTCCTCCTCCTCCTCTTTGTCTGCCCCACCTCCTGAGGTCTATTAGCTCCAAAACTTTCTGACACTTTCTTCTATAGCCATACTCTTTATCGATAAACTTCCTGCATATTGCCAGATGTTCTGCATTTCGATAGCACATTCCTGTCCATATTCTGTCTCGCCTCTACCGTCACACAGCGGATTTCCGTTTGTGGATATCTACATTACTGATATAGTATAGTAATTTTTTTAGTGTTGTCCATGTTTATATACATGATTTTGTACTTAATCTGGTCAACTTTTGTTCCTCAGGAGCGCTACATCTCTAATCTGGGGAGGAAACCTTAAAAGTCCTTCTCCAGATGGCAGGGAAGACCCTGATAACGCCAGCTCTTCAGGGGCAATACAACCTATCTGGCAAATCGAACCTCAGCAAGACAGCGTTTACACAGCTGTCCAATCTCCACCAGGCCCTCTTCAGTAAGAAATATTAAATATCTAAATCGTGCAACTTCCATTTAGACATGAAAAAATAAATTTAATGATTTCATTTCTTGTCATCAGAAGCGGCAGTGCCAAAATCTTAGCACATTCTTATGTGTCTGAATAAGAGTGTTTGGTCAAGTTCTGTACGCATTTGTTATTATAGAATATGGAATGCTGAGCTATTGAGGAAGAATGAAGAAGCTTTAGTTTTGCTATTTGGAGCTGTGCTTTGTTCACAAATATATCATTCTTATTCACCAATTTGTTTTGACAGATGCTGTCTCAAAACGACATCAAGTCGAGAGGAAGATGTACACATCTTACCTAGGAGAGTGGCTGAGCTGCTGGCGGGATAGGCAGAAAGGCGGCAAGAGCAACAGACCGGGCACGCAGACCACCCAACAAAATGCGTAGGCAGAAAGTGGAAAGGAAATGGAAGAATGGAATATTGATTTTCTTAGACAGATATATTTAGCAAACCAAACTATCTCTAACCTCAAAGTACAACTAAATCTATAAATCTATGCATATTTTTTGAATATAATTATACAACTCATGTAGCTCATGCTGAATCCAAAGATTGCACACTGTGACTGTTTAGTGATAAATTCTAATAAATGTCGTTACTTGTCAATCAATGACTTTGTTTTTCATGTAAGGTTATTTACACTTAGTAAGATATTTCTGGAATCTAAATTCAATCTGTACAATTTTTGCCTTCTCTCATTGTGTTTGTGTGTGCTGTGCGCGCTCTGTGTGCATGTGTGTGTGTGTTTATGTGGATGTGTTTTTGTGTGTTTGTGTGTGTGTGTCTCTCTCTCTCTCTCTCTCTCTCTCTCTCTCTCTCTCTGTGTATCTGGCCGGGTATGGCTGCTGGAGAATTCTTCTCCTTTTCAAGAAAATGCTACAGTTATTCAAGTGAAGGATTCAAGACAGTTTATCGGGCTTGGACAAGACCACCCCTGGAACCCATGCAGGTCCTAAGGCAGTAATTCCAGGCCTGGAATAGGCAAGGCCTGGATGCCAGGGCTGTTCCAGGGCTGGCCCAATGACCATTTCTAGGCTAGTCCAGGGCTGGATGTCAGGGCTGCCCAGGGCTGGATGCCAGGGCTGGATGCCAGGGCTGGCCAGGGCTGGATGCCAGGGCTGGTCCAGAGCTGGCCCAATGACCATTTCTAGGCTAGTCCAGGGCTGGATGCCAGGGCTGGCCAGGGCTGGATGCCAGGGCTGGTCCAGGGCTGGTCCAGCCCTGGTGTGCTGTCGGGGGAGCTCGTAACTGACAGAAAAGTGACACTACTCATCCTAAAACGTTTCTTTCGTAATGTACTTATTTTTCATCCAGGTATGACACTCTCCAAAGCGATTAGAAAAGTACAAAAATTCTAATAAATGTGGGAAAATTGCCCTAAGAGTTAGGCCTAATTAAGTAGAGTCATTATCGTCTCCGTGATTGGCGGAGCCAACGAAATCCCGCATGACTATTAATAGGTACCACATTTAGGAACGGAACCACACCCACACCCCCCCCCACACACACACACATATATACATATATATATATATATATATACACATATATATATATATATATATATATATATATATATATATATATATATATATATATATATATATATATAAAAGCTGTGACACCTCCACTCTGCCTGAATGAAGTCACATGACCTATCAATCTCTGCCATGCCCTAGCTACGTGACGTAACGAGCCAACACCTATGTGGAGAGGGCGGACGCACAACTCGGGATGATGCCACGATGTTTAAACTTTAGTATTGTGATGAATGGAGAGATTTTGTTGTAAGTTAGTTATATGAATAAGTATATGAGCCAGCCAGTTCTCAAACCTAGCTTTTAGATAACCCAGCCAGCAGTTAGGAAATTGTGTCAGGGTGGGATTTTGAAAAGGACAAAGGAGATTTGAACGTTTCTACTGCGTCGTGCCTGTGCCAAAAATAGGACTGGTCAGTGTGTGTAGACAAAGGAGCCCAGTCTCGTGACGCCAGCCTCGTGATGCAGGTCGCCTGATCCACATCTCGTGACCAGAGGAGACAAAAGGATCCAGCTTGTAAACAAGGTCCCATGACCGGGGTCTCGTGATGAGGGCAAGATGGCGTCTGGAGCGCGATTGGTCAGCACCGGACACTGAGTGCATCTATAAAACCCTCCCCGACCCTCTCCCTCTCTCTCTTCCTGCCAACACCTCGCGCCACACCTGCCCGCCGCACCTGACCGTGCGACGGAAAGCGCTGGAGGTCAACCAGACGGGGACGGAATGCGAATCCGCCGCCCAGCCGAGAGAGCATCAGGCAGTCATGCCTGATTAGACCTGACCGCTCCCCGACCCACGCCATGACCACGGACCAAGCCTCAACGCCCGCCCCCACGCCAACCGCCATGACGAGGCAACTGACCACGCTACGCCTGACCTACTCCACGTTTCACCTAGGAGGGGAGACGAAAGAGGGAACCCTCCCTTCCACCAGCTTCACTCTTCAACGAGCCCTGACCCGGCTCTAAATCACCCAACTAGTGATCCACCGTCTTCACCCCTATCAGAAAGACACTACACGTTCAACGGCGGTCAGCAGTGACTGACGCGATCAGATAAGTTGTATCTTACAGGCTGGCTGGCTAAACCTTATCTTTTGATACCTTAAATTAGTTACATTAAGAATTATCATTTCACCTGCATTATTAAAAGTCATCTTTAAAGTTCAATCCACACTTTCTCCTCTGTACGGTCTTGTTCACTTGCATTGCATGGAATGAAAGAGAATGTTATGGAACGGAAAGACAAACCCCTAGACCTACCTCTCTTGAATGGGAGATAAAGAGCCCCGTTCGTAACAGTATATATTCCAGCACCTTCACAACACATGCAACACACTAACTGCAGACACCACAAGCAACACGCTGGTGATACACACCACACTGCATACACATAACACACCACATACACACAACACACTGCATTCACACAACACACTGCATACACACAACACACTGTAGATACACATCACACTGCATACACACAACACACTGCAAACACACAACACACTGCATACACACAACACATGCACTGTATATACACCACACTGCATACACACAACACACTGTAGATACACACCACATTGCATACACACAACACACTGCATACACACAACACTCTGCATACATGCAACGTACAATTTGAAAACAGTTTTTCTGCTTTGTTGTTTCCTTCTGAGGATACCAATGTGAAGATGTGCTGTCATTGGGTGGGACATGAAATCAGTGTGTGTGTTTTTTCAGGTTTAAAGATGCCAATACAAGACAAAAAACCAAACTCGATCATGCATTGTATTCTACCTACAATAAATGCAAATGAGACAGGTGAAACTATAGTTAAGTAAGTCTGGGAGCTGTCAGCTGCTATGTACTAGAAGGGGAGTAATCCCTATCAATTTGACCCTGATTTGATCCTCACAGCATTGTCACGTAAACCTCGAGAAAATCTCACTAGTTTCTCATCCCCTTTCTCTATTTCATTCTCATCCAACATAGAGTCACAAAGCGAAGGCACGCAACTATATTTTCAACGAGAAGGAAATTTTGCTTTGGCCAGCGCTAACACAGCAATAGCTATGCAACTGAGGTAACTCTCCTGAGCTTCCGCCTCCAATGCCGCCGATGCAATCCCTCTCTAGATAGTTGGCCTATGGTGACCCCGGGTCGGGCAGATTAGCCACACACCCTGTATATATCAGAGTCACAGCGTCCTGTGCCACTCGCTGCCCCTCAGTGCGCCTGTCCCGGCATTCGTATCCACGCAAGCGAAGCATCTACACACCATCAGTGCCCCGCACCACTTTTTCGGTTACTATTGACCAGAGTACACGGCCCTTCAACGCAATGGCGAGTATTCCACGCATGATGAAAGCCCTGGTGAAGAAATCCGAAGAGGAGGGCTATATATACGAGAATGTGCCTGTGCCTGAACCCAAAGACGATGAAGTACTTATCAAAGTAGACTCGGTGTCCATATGTGGCTCAGACATCAACCTGTACCGCTGGAACGACGTGGCGCGTGTGATCGCCACCATTCCCTTTGTGCCCGGCCACGAGTGTGCAGGCACTGTGGTCAAATGTGGGCCGGAGGCGCCTTTGCCCCTGGGTGCCAAGGTAGGGGTGGAAAACCACTACTTCTGCGGCACCTGCCATCAGTGCCTCCATGATGACAGAGCAATCTGCCGCAACATGGGCCAGTTCGGGCATGGCAAGCAGACCCAGCACGGTGGCTGCTCTGAGTACACCATAGTGCCTGCCAAGTACCTCTACGTCCTGAAGCGAGACCTCAGTCAGTACACAGCTAGCTTCCTTCATTTGCAAAGTACATGCACGTCGCAGTGACTTTACAATGCTTCAATAGAAAATGTACCTTTATCGAAAACATCCGATGATACTACTACGCGCGTGTATACGATTTTGATCAAACAGATCTGGCCACTTTCTACACTCCAGGCACACGTACATGAGCGCTTTCGCGCCGCGTGACCCAACACACACACACACACACACACACACACACACACTGGAAATTCATGATTATGTCCTGTTTTTTTATAACTTTGGTGCCCAGATGTAAGATAATACCTGTACAATTATGGCATTTTCTGCCACACACCTGCTGAGTACGTACATAGTGTTCAAAAGGCATGCAAGCACATCGAATGATCGATCCATAATTATTGCCTCGTAGACTAGTTGCGTTAGTCTGATGATGATAACAGTTGTAGTTCTCACGAAAATTGCCAGATCATTCACGATGAGACAGCACGTGCGTGACTTGCATCGCTCCTGTTTTGACAATTTGTGCCACTCTCACGAAGGCTGTCCGCAGTTGGCAGCCGGCGGGCGATGTGGTCAAGGGGGAGACAACTCCTCTGCTTTGTGTTCGTACACGCGAGCAAAGTGACGCGAGCTCATGAAAATACTCCAGCAGACTGGTGATTTGCTTTTGTACAGTTTGTTTCCCCCAACAGATACCTTTTGAAGTTTGTTGGATGAAAACAGTCAAATTTTCTATGACAAAACCGGAGCTTACGGAAATTAAACGCTTGCTGTTAAATTTTCGTTTGATTCAACACGAGCGGAGACGACCCATGCAGACACAGGATTCCGAGGATGGCTCTGCAGATGCGAGCTGTCATTACTTTTTTGAGAGAACCATCATAAGGCATTCGAAGTGATCCCTTGACTTGAGTACGGAGCCACCAATGGACAGGGATAGTTTGAACTACATCATGCGACTGCCGCCACAGGAAGCAACCCCTCACCCCCAGATTCCCCCTCTTCAGCTGGAACCCATGCATGACCGTGGATGTGTTTGTGCCTGCTCCAATAGCTCGACCACAGTAGTGCGAAGCGCCATGGGGGAGTGACCACTAAGTGATGGTGGCTGCCTCTGTAAGGTGCCTGCTGAATAGCCACACCCACAGTGAAGCAGCTTTAAGCAATTTCCTGCAGCTGTCCTGTCACCTTCCCATGGAATAGAGCTACTGCAGAGCCATTGGCAGGCTGGCGGAGGACTTAAATGCATAGAATCAGAAGGAAAAAATGTGTTGTATGTTTAGTGTAAATCTTTCTGCTATTGCACAAAAGCAAGGTCCTAAATGACACGATGCAGCCCTGATGCCCTATTGGTAGTCTTTGACAGCCCAGTTCTTATCTGAGTAACACCGACAGCCCAACAATCAGTAGTTCCTGCCTATGAGAGGATCATTCAGCACCTCTAGTCTTACGTGATGTCTGAAATGACATTGGAGTAAGTGTAGAAACCACACTCATTTAACATTCCATGTAAAATTCGCAAAAAAATTTGAACTTGTTTTGATTCATGAAACTTGATTAAAGTTCACAGATAAAGAGCTATTTAACTCAGGTTTTAAAGTCTAATGGTTTCTTTAGCCCATTGATTATAATAAGCAAAACCCACAGATCACATCAAAACCACCCTTTCTTCTCCACTTTTTGACAACGTGTGACAATCCAATAAGCTGCATGCAAAACCATTCATCAAACTGCATGGTTTCTATTTATTTCCTCTTAATTTGTATACTTATGGCAGAAAGCATTGTTATGTTGACAATGCCACAGAATCTGATTGCAAAAATTTAAGGGGGATAGGCATGAATTCATATTACTATTTTCAAAATCTATAAACAATAGACAAAAGAACATTAATCTAATTTAGAGTAGAGGTTATGTGTCCTGTTTTATCTTGCCAACTTTAGTTTAACTATTTTCATTTTAGAAACAAAATGTTACAGTTTGGGGCATGAAGCCCCAGCATATTTTGATTGACTCTCGTGGGCTTTCCCTTTCTCATTCTAGAGTAATAACAGGTCTGTGAGTTTTAACTGTCAGTGCTGAAATATAATAAAACTTGTCAATAGGAACAAACTTCAATATAACTTTTTATAAAGGAATGAAGGTCATCATCATAACAATAACATTTTCTCTTCAATTCTTTGCAGACATGAAACATCACAAAGTCCTTAGTGGTTTTAAAAAGCTTTGATGCAGTTCTTGTGTTCTGCACATCAACATTAATTGCAAGTGAGGTCTAAAAGGCAAATTTTTTCTTTACTTTTAACATGCCAGCACAAGAGTGATGTAAAAAGCATGTACTGTGACTAACCTATTTCGAACTGGGTCAAAACCAAATGTCTTTCTCAAGAGAAAATAACTCTGATTGGTTGAAATTCATTTTGGAAACAAAATAACTAAAACTGAAAAAAAAATGTTTTCAGTGATGTGGTCGCTAATGCCTCTTAAGTTTAAAAAAAGGAAAAAGAAAGGAAAATTGCCCAACTCATTGTGAATAATGTTTGTTTGCTTTGAGGCTACATTAAGCAATTGACACGTGTGGTCTTGATAGATTTCCTGGATAGTTGGTCACCACTTTGCTGTTTCAGCTGGTGATGAAATTGCCATGTTGGAGCCCCTCGGGGTGTCTCACAATGCCATGGAGCGCCTGAAGCCTCAAGGAGAGGACACTCTGGTCATCGGCTGTGGCCCTATTGGGCTTTTGGCCATCAGTGTGGCCAAATTTATGGGGGCCTCCAGGTGTGTATAAAAAGTTGTCCAGGCATTCTCTCTTCATCTATGCAGGGGAAAGAGTCTTCAACTGATACTTTGACATTGCTGAATTTTTCATGTGGAATGCATGGTCATGCAAGAGTACACACATGTGCACCAGTATAGTACAGGGCACTGATGAATTCAGTAGTCCCTGGAGAAAGTTGATTTTGTGGACCTTGTTCATACATAAAGCTTGCATTTAAGATCTGTGACATAGCTCAGTCTTGTCATTAGTGAGGACCCTTTATGCAAATGTACTGTTTCAGAGTGATTGCGGCAGACATTGATGATGCCAGGCTGGAACTGGCCACCAAGATGGGGGCAGACATCACTGTCAACACCACCAGGAAGGACCTCAAAGAGGTGCTCTCTCAACCTTTCCTTTGCTGTTGGCACTCTGAGGAACTCCATTGACTCCTTAGATCTCAAAGAGTGGAAAGTTGCTTCAAATTTTTTCAGAGAGCACAGTGTTGTCATAATATGCATGGGTCTTCTGCCTCCCAAATTAGCCAAGACTTTATAATATCTGAAAAGCATTCTTGTGTGATGTGTGATAAGCTGCTGTCAGTTAAAAAAAAAGAAGTCATTGATTACACTGGCTTGCAGTCTCATGGCATTGCAACCCCTGTGGGTTGGGGGTATGAATAGACCCGCCATGTCTCTCTGAAAAATTTCTAAAAGGTTAATGAATAGGGTTGATACTAGTGATAGGCTGCGAAACTCCATCCATCCATCCATCCACCCATCCATCCATCCATCCATCCATCCATCCATCCATCCATCCATCCATCCAATCATCATCCATCCATCCATCCATCCATCCATCCATCCATCCATCCATCCATCCATCCATCCATCCATCCATCCATCCATCCATCCATCCATCCATCCATCCATCCATCCATCCATCCATCCATCCATCCATCCATCCATCCATCCATCCATCCATCCATCCATCCATCCATCCATCCATCATGTCAATGCAGCATATTTAGTAAACACATGTATCATGAAGCCTGTGTTGCAATTTAGTGTTTTCTGCATTCCTTCACCACCTGCCTGATAACAATGCAGTGGAGTCTATTGTGCAGTGAAAGTCAGATTAATCCACTGTTTTCACTGTCTTCAGCCTACCAAAAGGGGCACTGCGAACATTTTGGGAATCTCTAGTGTAGCAATCAATTCATCACAAGTTGCTTTTACATCTAGAATTATTCTTCCTCCACAACCCATGGTGTGCGCGCTGTGCTCTCAAAGCGCTGTGTGTATGCCTTCTGGCACTGGCCATCTGGGAGGATACACAATCTCTCCATGCAGTGAGTGTCCCTTCTGGGGACCCCAACTGACATACGATGTGCTGTAAAGAAGTTCATGAACACACACCACAGCACAGGGAATGAACAGGAAAGGAAGCTACTGGAGTAGGCCCTGAAAGCTCCATGGATATGGGTTCCAGCTGAAGCAGCCATATGTGTTTTCAGTACAGCAGTGCGGTGCCAGGGGACACTACCTGGCATGGCAGCCTTGTGAGTCAGTGTGTTAAGCAGCACAGTGCTGAGTGGACATGGGACCGCACCGCGTTTTTTTGTTTACCATGTGTTTCATGTTCTTGCTGCCAAAAATGAAATCAAATCTGTATTAAAATGGGGAGAAGCACATTGGAAACACAGCAATTGCTTCAGCAGGCATGTTGTGAACATGCTTCATGCAAAACAGTCATCTGTGAGTGGCATGGATGTTTGAAATGATGCCAAGAAACGCTTGACAACAATGAACAATCAACAAGTAAATACCATGAAATATAAATAAAGATTGCAAATTAGTTCACAAAGATTGTCTGAGAAAAATTCCAGACATTGCAGAAACTCTTGAAATCAGTTAAAGCTCAGTTCAAACAAACGCACATCCTGAATTGTGGGACAACGGGAACTGGATGATCCACCATGACAATGCACTGACACACACGTCCATCGAAGTGCACCTTTAAAAACCCCCTGATACAACATAGTTGCCATCCTTCACCCTCCCTATTTTTTTCTTCTCCCCTGGAATGAAAATGAATCTCAAAGGGTGCAGATCTGATACCAGTGCAAAGATTCAGGAAGAGATGAGTGCTATGCTGAAGAGATTGGAGAAAGAAGACTTTTAGAAGGCATTCCATTAATAATGGCAAGATTGCTGAGTCTGTGGCATAAACTCCCAAGGGGACTGCCCCCTGTTAATTGGGGTTAAGGATAGACTCACCACGTCTCCCTTTGTGATTTGTGAGACGTGAATAACTAGGGAAATTGTTATTTGACTTTGCTCTTATTCAAGTTATTTTAACCAGCTTCAATGGTATTTGGTTATGGATGGCCTTACATGGGCCATAAAATTCACCCATTCATCCCTAGGGGGACTATGTTGAGAGAATGATGGCTGCTAAAGTCTTGGGTTAATATGTCATTTTTCATAGGGTCACTTCAGGAACTTTTTGACAGCACCTTGTATGCAAAGGTCTTCATTCTTTAGTGAGGGGAAGGAGTCAGAAGCATTCAGATCTGGAATGTATGAAGGATTATGAGCTACATGTGCCAATGAGTTCTGAGGAAAAGGTAACTTTGTTGCTGCCTGGCAGGAAGGAATGTGGTGCTCAAGCAGCAATCTGCTCACTGCTGTCTTTGGTAGTCTCTTTGGAGGTTTTTCAAAACAGGCAGTGTCATGTATGGTTCTGCAGTACAGGTTAGGGTGATGCTCCAATATAAAAGTTGCAACATGACTAAAAAGGTAAAAGGTAAAGGTGTGATTTTATATAGCGACTTTCCACCATTGATCGTTGCTCAAACCGCTTTACACTTTACCCCCTGATCACTGGGCATCTTGATCAATCCTCACTGGTACCTCACAACAAACATAGTGACAGACATTTAAGACGTACACAGTCAGGTACAAGCGCCAACTCCGCTCCCTGGGGAGTATTCCAACCTGATGCTGGCGCTTGGCCGCATACAAGAGTTAATCGCAGTACATTTTGCCAACATTGCCCTCACAGATACCTGGTTTTACTCCTGGGTGAGGAGAAGCAATGCGAGTTAAGCATCTTGCTCAAGGATGCAACTCTGGAAACCGCGCAGTTTCGAACGCTGTACCCACTGGCCGCAAGCGAGTGTAGGTCCAGCGCACTAACCACTCGGCCACAGAGCCCCACTGGTTTTGAAAGTATCTTACTTGAGAGAGACGTGGTTTTTTTGCTGGTTAGTAATCCGACGGATGTATAGGAATTGAAATGAAGGGTTGGAGTGAGTAGAAATTGAGTTCTGACCCGGGGTGGTGAGCGGTGTTTGCTCTGGGGTCTGAACGGTGGTGAGAAAAGTTAGGTCGTGAATTGGCTGTGAGCGATAGCTATGTTAGAGAGAGTGAGAAGACAGCGATGAGTCTGCCTGAGTCTGCCTGAGTCTGCCTACAGTCTGCCTAGAGTTGGCATAAGGAGAGGAGAGGAGAGAAGAAGAGATCGGTCCGCCTGCTGGGTGAGAAGAAGAGAGAAGAGGAGGGCAAGGCACCGAAGAGAGAAGCAGATGAAGAGAAGAGATCGGCTCCACAACCACAGCAGAGACGGGCAGAGAGAGAGAGAGAGAGAGAGAGGCAGAGAGCGGGCAGAGGTGGAAGGAAGGTTGGTGCAAACGTTTATATGGGTCAATAGTTTTACTTGTCAAGGGCTGACCTACGTGCTTTTATGTTTTATAATAGAAGGCTGACCGATATTTTACTTGTGCTGCTGTGCTTTTTCCTTGCTGGGAGTGGAGTAGAGGGCGAGTAGATGTAAATTTTATAAGAAAGTGAGGGTCATTGAGGATGTTGTGGTTGAGACAGATACCAATGTAATATTCTTTTTATTTTTATTTTTCTTTTCTACCCTTGTTGCGGGCCTGTTTTATGCTGAAACTATAAAGATCTGTAAGTAACCCTGGGACCTTGTTATTTCGTTTGTGCATCCCCGTAACACTTTCACAGCCTACAAAGGCTGATGGGCCTTAAACCTCATTCACTCATATAACAAGAAGTGGAATTAAAAGACAACAAAGCCTGTATGAATGACAGTGCTATTGAAGGTTTGTGCATAGCATGGTCTTGTCACTCTGTTGACAGTGTGTGCTGTGTGATGTCATTCTGTCAAGTGTTTATATTAGTGTGATGTCATTCTGTTGTCAGTGTGTTGGGTAATGTGTCACTGTTGTCTGTGTGTACTGGTATAATACATCATTCTGTTGACAGTGTGTGAGTGTGTTGGTGTGAATCATTATTTTGTTGACAGTGTGTTGATGTGACATGTCATTCTGTTGTCAGTGTGTTGATGTGATGTGTCATTATGTTGACATGTGTTTGTGTGATGTGTAGACAGGAGAAGACCACATGGACCATGGTAGCTCAGCTGGTAGAGCATTTCGGGCGCTAACCGAAAGATCGCGGGTTTAGTCCCTGCCTCATGTCCTACATTTTTCCTGTCTGTCCCATGCATGGCTTTGGCTCTGTATGTTAGACTGTTGCCAATGTGTTTGTGTGATGCGTTATTCTTTCTACCATGTTGTGTGATGTCATTCTGTTGGCAGTACAGTATGTATTGGTGTGGCATTTTGTCCCTTAGTTGATGACATTTACCTGGTTGGATGTTATGTTGATACAATTTGTCTCATGACAGTTTGTGATGGAGTTTACGGAAGGCCTGGGCTTTGGTCGTATCTGCGAGTGCAGTGGTGCACCACCTATGGTGAACAGTGCCTTCTCCATGCTCCGCAAGGGGGGCCGCATCGTCATGGTGGGGCTGCCCAAGCAGCCACTCCATGTGGAGAATGTCCTCCAGGACATAGGTAGGCAGGCCTGCTGCGTCTTCTTGTTCCTCGGCACTGAGCCACATTCACAGCATGTACTGTTCACTCCCGTCTCACACTGTAAGCTTTTGATGGCCATCTCACCGAATGCCTTGTATTGACCTTGAGTCCATGTCATTTGTCTGCAACTGTTTTTCATCTTGTGTTTATTGTTGTGCCTAGGAATTTGAAGTCCTATCACACAGTATCTCTTGCCCTTAGTTGTTTCACTTCATGTTGTGTTGATTGGTGCCTAAAGCTTGCTTGTGAGTATAACAGCTGTCTGACAGTGTCACTTTCAGGAGAGCAAGAAATTGCCATTGCCTGTGTTCACAGCCCACAGCTGCAAGACATCAGTCATAGTTGTGCTCATATTTGTTCCTAACTTTCAGACCCAAGAAGCTCCGTCTTGTGACTGGGTAGGAATTATTCTTAGAATTCTTTATTTACAAAAAACTTTTCTAACATAAATCTTGATTCAAATGGATTTTCTGTAAATTTAGACTACAAGATGCACCATTACATATGACTTACCCCTCATATTTAAAGAAAGGCAACCAAAAACCAAACAAGTAGTGCCTAGACAAGCAAGGTGCATTTAACAATGGCACTAATTCAACATGGAATGAAAAGCAACTGTCAATGTTGGGAAGATAATTAAACCATAAACACTAAAGTTACAACCTCCATGCATGCATGCAGACCCATAGGATTTCCATTTGCAAAACAATGAGCTATTATTGTTGTTGTTACGGTTCAGCTATTATTCAATTTTCTAAATTGTTTGAGGCATTCGCTGTGTTGAAGTTTTGGCGGGAATATGCCTGAACTTTGCCATTTGAGACCGGCTTGAACCGGTTGTACACAAAATTAAAGATGATGCAATCGTGATTTGATTGGTTGAGGTTGGTGGCGAATACGCTGTGAGTGACTCTTCAGTCTGGAGCATTGAGAATTTTCATATCAGTTGACTCAAAGAATATCAACGAGAGCAGACATGTTTTCGAGCAGCTCCGTGTTGATGGGACAACACGTTCAGAAAAGTCTTTGAATCTTCCCCCTCGCCCTATGAAAGACATCCCAGAGAAGACCATCATTTCCCGATTTGAAGAATTCTCACCTAACCAAGACTCTGAATCAAGTTTGTCGCCTGAAAAGTTTGTCGTGGTGCACTTGGAAATTTCATGCTTGTTCGGGCAAGTGTGTGAGCCTGCTGTGTCTATGCCCTTTTTCCTCTCGTCTCGAGGGAGAGCCTTGAGAGAGTGTGCTTGTGAATGCCCATTCCTGAGTGGATATTGTTTTGGGGCAGGTTTTCTTTGATGGAGATCCGAGAACAGTTTTTGCCCATCTGCTTGAACTTGTGAGTAACTCGAGTCAATTTTGGTTTCGGGTCAGTGGAATAACCCTCTACCTTTTCAGTCACAGAGAGTAGACTGACAGGATTGTTTTTTATTCTTATTGCATTGACTGTGATTTTGCCATCATTGAGTTTAATTAAATTCAATCATTGTGAATGAAAATTGAGGTTGTGTTATAAGTGTAGATTGAGAGAGAGAGTGAATTAATTATCACCCCCTTCCACTAGCAAAACCCCTAGACACGGGAGCCGAAAGATTCACAGAATGAAAAGTGTGTGTGTGAGTGTAGAGGGAGGTGATAGTTGTTCTGAAGGAGAATCCTCTGAGGGCTGTGGTAAACGTAGACTCGCCATCATTCATAGATCATAGAAGGCGAATAACTAGGGAAATCAAGATTAAGTATTGTTCCAACCAAGTTTTGTTATTTTTATACTGCATAGCCTACTGAGACTGTAAAACTTCATTCAAACAATCTAATGGAAATACATTTGATTGAAGTGGAATGTTAGTTTTGTGCTCACCCTCAGCTTTGTGGACATTAACTCTACAAATGACCTTCCCTCATTCTCTTCCAATTTTCTTTGCTTCATCTCCTTAATACATGTAACATCATTGTAAAACTACGACTTCTCTGAAAACCCTCCCCAAAAACACAACCCCCCCCCCCCCCCCCCCCAGAACAATGGTGAAATATGAAGTAGGTTTTTCAAACATGGAAAGGAGTGTGTAATGGAGCTTCAGCTGACATTCAGTTTTCCCCATACAGAATGCATGCAAACATGGGTCAACTGATGGAAAAAGGCCATGGGTTTAGTCCTAGATTTGTGGAAACGTCATTTTTGAACATGCTGCAGTTTAATCATTGTCTCAAGTTCCCAGTGATTAAAACTTTGTTGAATGGTTGAAAAGAATGATGTAAACATGCAAGTTAACACCTAACCTGCTTGCAATAGCGGCTGGTGATAATCTATGATAGCTGGACTGTTATCTTTTTTTGCCAAATGCAAAAACATGGTCAGGGAGGATGTGTCGTGTTGCTGTTGTTGTTGTGTGCGTTTAGGCACAAGAACAACTAATAAGAGGTGTTAAGCTTGTCGAGCGCTGTTTTCGACCAGCTTTCACCAAGGGGAGAGCACTCTTGTTTATTTGCAATGTAGCTCTACAATTACAAGCTTGCTGTCTACAGGGATATGCAGGTGCTCCAATTTTGAAGCTTGGCTGTACGAACGACATCTAGAACCTCGATTCCACAGGGCTCCTGATGTTGTGGTCATGGGCCCCCCCACCCCCCATTTCCCAGTTTTTTCTCTCTGGATACATGTAGATAACTAGTGTTAGTACACAGGTCAGGTTCAAGGAAGAATCCTGCCTCTACCTCACTCAGAAACCAGTTTCCGCTGTTGGATGCCAAATGTCTCATATGACTCCTCACATCCATGTATGTCTGTGGCCATGTAGCCAATGTGTAGAGACCCAATGAAGGTGATGCATGGATATTCAATGATGCACAGACACATGAAGGTCACGCATAAGCAGGCATCTCTTGCTGTTGCAGTATTCAAGTCCCTGACCCTGAAGACAATCCATGGGCGACGCATCTTCCACACATGGGAGGAAATTGAGAAACTGGTGGCAGACAAGAAGGTGGATGTCAATGCCATCATCTCCCACAAGTTCCCCATGTCCCGCTATGAGGAGGCCTTCCAGGCACTCTTCAGTGGCAAGGCGTGCAAGATTGTCATGGACCCAGCCCTTTGAGCTCCCAGAGCTCGTGCTGCAGCCTTCCCATCCAGAGTTGTGCTGCCAGTCATGGTGCCATGTGCACGCATCTTATTCAGATGGGTTATGATAAGCTAAAGATTCACTCTTCTGGATGTTGAATGATTTTGCCCATCAATCCGTATTTACTTTGAACATCGCCTAAACTGGAGTTTTTTTCCCCAAGTGATGGAGGGTTTTTTTCCCAAGCGATGGAGGTTTTTTCTCCCCAAGAAATACTACATTGATGAGGTAAGGTCAACATGTTCCAGTTTGATTACATATCTCTTGAAGGAAATTCACTGGTATGTGGTTTTTTGTTGATTTTCAACAACATTGATATTTTCCCAAATATGTGACTAGCCACTCCCAACCGGCCCCTTCTCATCCTATTGGGGTCAAGGGAAGTAACTCTTGCTTTCCTCTGTCCACTGTGTCAATGATTAAAAGAAAGTAACTTGTTTGAAATCTGGCATGAGCCGTGGGCGTGCTCACTACCATGCCTCGAAGTGGCCTATCAGAATCATTGTATTGAGTACGCGTGCCAAGTTTCATTGCTGTAAGTTGTGTTGTTGGAGTCATAGCACACACATACACAGATTCAATACACATGTACATGAAGAGATTTACAGAGTTTGTATTTCATGGCAGTACTAAACAAGCAGAATTTTATTGTAATTTTAAAATTATACTAAAGAATCTGTTCTCTCTCATGAAAATGATTTATATTCTTATTCAATTAATAAAACAACTATTGCCATCACTTGTACTTTTTTATTTCGTCTAAACATAACTACAGAGAGGTGGTGTGGGAAGGATAGATAGAGAAAATGAATGTACGATGTCAGGCCTCTGGCCCTTCACAAAAAAGTCTAATTACATACATACACCAACATGGCCTATTTGCTTCATGAATAAACAAGATCTCCTGCATTTGCATAAATGAAACAGCCATGCAGCAACCTTTCCTACTGATAAAATATTAGCAGACTATTACAAAACCAACATCTTGACCTCAAATGTACATGCATTCACAAATCTAAATGGGTTGTCAATACACACAGGAGGCATGCAAGCACTAAGTAAAACTTAAGTCTCTGTGAATATCTTGCAGAATGGATAGTTAATAAATTCATCTCATGATATGTTTTTGAAATCTATGTACATTTATGTCTCTATTAGTTAGTAGGTGAAAGGCATCTTGGAATACTTTTTCATCTGGATTATGCAATGGCTAGGAGATTTCTTTTATTATGTTTGTAAAGTTCAAATCTGTAAGTCTTTTTAATCTTGTCATGCCAAATCTGACAGAACAAATGTATAGCCATGTCTTTAAAGGAGTTCAGGGAAGGTATTTCATACTCTATCTCTGCCCCTGGCACTCACTTGCAAAGCCACAGTCAAAGAGCATATCTAGCATGTCCAAGCTGAGGTTTCTGGTCCTTGTTCACAATCAAGCCTCATCACAAAGTAAACTTTTCCAGACCCCTGTGTATTTCACCACTGCATTTATTGTGGCAGCAGTGAGTGGGATGTCCAGCCTCTTGGTACAGGACTGTGGACACATGAGACAGGAAAGCATGCAGCATCAGTCCTGACAGTGGGGAAAGGTTTCCAAAGATGGGGCTGCTGACACTAGATAGTGAGGTGGGGAAATAGACACCCATGCAGGAGGAAAAGTCAGAGTGACGACTCAAACATAGTGCTTCTTCCTCCTGGGCCTGCATCAGGCTGTGCAGATGCGGCTTGTGTGACCAACCCAGGCATACCAGCTCTGTCTTGTAGACATTGTTCTATGCTACACTACACTACACTACACTGTACATACTACACATTCTACAGACCCAGCACTCTACAGAGCAAACACTTTGGTGTACATGCGACAACATCCATTTGTCACCTGTCCTCTCAAACTGAATGATTTTTACGCATATTCAATTGCAAGTAAGGCAGAATCAGGATGATGACAAAGTGTGAAGTTATGCAATCTGGTGCACTTTCAAAAACAACAACAGACGATTATACAGTTTTCCTAAGGATATAAAGGGAAAAAATTCATTGATGGATTTGAAACCTGAAACTCCCAGGGTATGCATGCATGCAGTGGTGGTTCAGCTTTCAGAATCCAGTCAAATCTCAGCTTTGTTGAAGTGACCCCATCCTGCTGTGTCTGGAAGTATCAGGCTGACTCAGTTTGGGAGCTTCAGGTACATTTTTTCCCACCATTCAGTGAATTCTTGGATCAATTTAACTAAATGTAATTTCTCTTAATTTTATACCAAAAATCCTGTCACAAATGACCCTCACACTCTGTCTGGACTGCATGAGGTGCCTGTGATCCTGACTTTCAGACAGGTCAACCAAAAGTGCAAGTCTGCTCCAGAGGGTGCCATTATCCAACACTTCACCAAATTTGATGACAATAGCAGCCTTAGTAGCCATGAAAAAACCATTTTGAATGATTGCATACATCAAAGTGATGAATCCTTGACCTTGTTGACCCCAACAAATGTTACAGTGCTGTGTGTCTGAAATGCCCAGTTGGACTTAATCAGTTAATGGTGCTCCCTCATATTTCTGAAAGCACATTTGTGGTCACTCTAGCAGATATTGTAATTGCAAGGTATCAGTATAGGCTTCAGCCATCTCAACTCTGCTGCCATGGATGAATCATTTCTTGCAGTTTGAAAACATTCTCCTCATATGGAAACAAACACCTTTGTCTTGCTGGAGTGGACAGAGCTTTTCTGCGCCTGCAGGCTCAGCCAGAGTGAACAGTCAGTGTTGACGTCATCCTAGCGTAACGAGAAAAAGCACTACATTGCAAAAAGAGTACAACTATTTCTATGGGCTGTGTTCCTCATCCAGCATTGTGTTTCCCCTGCTTTTAACCTCAATAGCTCTGGCATAACTTAATTACAAATGAAATGCAAACCTCGTGACTCCCTGCTAAATGAGAAACACAGAGACATTTTCATATTGTTTTGTACACAATATTCTATAGATGAGAGTGTTGATAATAGAGACCTATACATGTTGCCATAGATACCACACTCTTGAGACTCTCTAACCTGCTAGTCCATTCATGCAATAAAAGGCTTTAATGTAAGAGAGAGAGAGAGAGAGAGAGAGAGAGAGAGAGAGCAGGGAGGCAAACAGTGGAGGTAGGGATACATGGATGGATGGATGGACAGTGTTTTACGACCTATCAGCGTTGTAGGCTATGTAAGGCCATTTAGCACAAAAATCACTAGAACAGTTTAGAGTAAACGTTAATCAAGTCACAGTGTCCCTAGTTATTCGCCTCCTACGAATCGCATAAGGAGACGCGGTGGGTCAATTTTTACCCCAAACCCATAGGGGGATAGGGATGCATGGAAGACAAGAGGCGAGGCCATTCCATCCCAAAGGAGACAAATGCTGGGCAACTGTTACGTGAAGAACATTGCCTTCTCTGCAATGGTGTTGAAGTTGGGAAGGAGGCTTGCCATCAGATAATCCTGGAACTCCTGTCGAAGGGTGGCCAAGTCGGGCAGTTCACTGCAGCTGGGAACATTCAGCAACTCCTGGAAAAACTTCTTCCATAGCGGAACATTCCATTTCCTGTAGGGAAAGAGCCAAGATTACTACAGAGAAGGATGGACGGATGATGGATGGATGGATGGATGGATGGATGGATGGATGGATGGATGGATGGATGGATGGATGGATGGATGGATGGATGGATGGATGGATGGATGGGTAGGTGGGTGGATGGATGGGTGGGTGGGTGGATGAATGGGTGGATGGGTGGGTGAGTGGTTTGATCTTTTTGTCTGCAGCCAGGGCATCCTTATTTCTCCCAGCCTTCATAGAGATCTGTGTCAAGGACACCCTTGCTTCGTCCGAGCATTCCAAGAACATCCTTTCCTACCACTTGAGTGGAGATGAGCATGCGTTTGAGATCTTTATGGTGCAGAGAGTAGACAATGGATGCATCCCCCACAAACATGAGGCAGATTGTACATTTACAGGATTGCAGTCTGATGATACAAGATACAAGATGCAAGAAATTTTATTGTCCTCTTTGTTACAAGGAAATTTGTTTTGTCGGTGGCAAAAACATCTGTATATATATTTTCGGTGTGTGTGTGTGTGTGTGTGTGTGTGTGTGTGTGTGTGTGTGTGTGTGTGTGTGTGTGTGTGTGTGACACTTATACGTTTCCACAGTTTTATTCCGATCGACTTGAAACTCGGTATGGGGTTAGGTGTGGACCGGGTTCAGGTCAACGTGGGGTTAAAAAAATGGTGTTGCCATGGTAACCGGAAGTGGAAACAAACAAGATGGCCGCCAAAAACTCAAAGTGCTCCGATTTGACCGAAATTTGGTGTGTGGGTAGGTAAAGTCCGATGATGAAGATCTGTGAACAAATTTTTTGGTACCATGGTTACGTCACGAGAAAAACAAAATGGCGGCTGAGGAAACAATGGACGACTGTGTCGAAGGCGGCGAAGCCGCCTGAGACACAGGAGTTCCCATCGACTTAAAACTTGGAATGGGGTTAGATGTGGGCCAGGGTCAGGTCATGGTGGGGTAAAAAAAAATGGTGTTGCCATGGTAACCGGAAGTGGGCACAAACAAGATGGCCGCCGAAAACTCAAAGTAGTCCGATTTGACCTAAATTTGGTGTGTGGGTAGATGAAACTTGGTGTGGGGTTAGGTGTTGGCCGGGGTCAGGTCATGGTGGGGTTAAAAAAATAGAGTTGCCATGGTAACCGGAAGTGGGCACAAACGAGATGGCCGCCTAAAACTCAAAGTGTTCCGATTTGACCGAAATTTGGTCTGTGGGTAGGTACAGTCGAATGGTGAAGATCTGTGAAAAAATTGTTTGGTTACCATGGTTACGTGACGAGAAAAACAAGATGGCGGCTGAAGAATTTGGACGACTGTGTCGAAGGCGGCGAAGCCGCCTGAGACACAGGAGTTCCCATTGACTTAAAACTTGGTATGGGGTTAGGTGTGCCTCGGGGTCAGGTCATGGTGGGGGAAAAAAAATGGTGTCGCCATGGTAACCGGAAGTGGGCACAAACAAGATGGCCGCCGAAAAACTCAAAGTGCTCCGATTTGACTGAAATTTGGTGTGTGGTCAGATGATGAAGATCTGTGAACAAATGTTTTGGTTATCATGGTTACGTAACAAGAAAAACAAAATGGCGTCTGAAGAATTTGGATGACTGGGTCGAAGACGGCGAAGCCGCCTGAGACACAGGAGTTCCCATCGACTTAAAACTTGGAATGGGGTTAGGTGTGGGCCGGGGTCAGGTCATGGTGGGATTAAAAAATGGTGTTGCCATGGTAACCGGAAGTGGGCACAAACAAGATGGCCGCCAAAACTCAAAAGTGCTCCGATTTGACCAAAATTTGGTGTGTGCAAAGTCAGATGATGAAGATCTGTGAACAAAGTTTTTGGTTACCATGGTTAATTAATGAGAAAAACAAAATGGCGGCTGAAGAATTTGGACGACTGTGTCGAAGGCGGCGAAGCCGCCTGAGACCCAGGAGTCCCCATCGATTTAAAACTTGGTATGGGGTTAGGTGTGGGCCGGGGTTAGGTCATGGTGGGGTTAAAAAAAATGGTGTTGCCATGGTAACCGGAAGTGAGCACAAACAAGATGGCCTCCAAAAACTCAAAGTCCTCCAATTTGACCGAAATTTGATGTGTGGGTAGGTAAAGTCAAATGATGAAGATCTGTGAAAGAATTTTTTTGCTTATCATAGTTACGTAATGCGAAAAATAAAATGGTGGCTGAAGAATTTGGCTTTGTATGTGGCTTTGCACAGCGCCTGGCCGCGAAGCGGCTAGTCTCTATATATATTTTCGCTGTGTGTCTGTGTGTGTGTGTGTGTGTGTGTGTGTGTGTGTGTGTGTGTGTGTGTGTGACACTCATGCGTTTCCACAGTTTTATTCCGATCGACTTGAAACTTGGTATGGGGTTACCTGTGGACCCGGGTCGGGTCAACGTGGGGTTAAAAAAATGGTGTTGCCATGGTAACCGGAAGTGGGCACAAACAAGATGGCCGCCGAAAACTCAAAGTGCTCCGATTTGACCGAAATTTGGTGTGTGGGTAGGTAAAGTCAGTTGATGAAGATCTGTGGAAAAAAAATTTGGTTGTCATGGTTACGTGACAAGAAAAACAAGATGGCGGCTGAAGAAACAATGGACGACTGTGTCGAAGGCGGCGAAGCCGCCTGAGACACAGGAGTTCCCATCGACTTAAGGCCAGACACGGCAGCTGTTTTAGACCAAAAAAGTGATTTTCGGATTTTTGCAGAATTTGCTTCCTCAACATCTAATCTATCGACTCCAACAATAACATCTTGTAAAAAAAAAAGGCAAAAGTCGTTAAAACATTATTACAAAAGCGTGGGCTTGGATATTTATGCTAAGGATTCTGAAACATGGCCATTTTTAAAGCCCTCAAACGCATAGCAACGCTTTGGGAAATATGCGATGTTTGGTACCACCAGATAGCTCACGTTTCGAAGCTGTGTTGCCCTGCACTGTCGACAAAAATAGACTTCACTGCGATTGGTCACCAGCATTTGAATGAGCGGCAATGTTTGCGATAGATTTCCATATAAGGCTACGCATTACTATTTCATTGATAGCGTTAGCGTCTGGGTCAAAGTTTAGCCAATCAGAGCACAGCAAACACCTCGTCGATTCACTCGGCCTGCCCACAATGCACCGCGGTTGTAAACAATATGGCTGCATTGTTCCACGCGACTTTTGACTGTTCATCATATTTCAAGGCTATTTCTCGAAATTGCTCAACACAATTGTAACAGTAATCAAAGAGAATGCCTTGTCCACAGAAACAAAAGCGTCGCCTGCAAGTAAAGCAAGCAGCTGCTGCTAAAAAGGCCAAGACTGAAGGGTTCAATGAGTCAGTGTTACGAATATCGGCTTCGATTCGAGCTTCGAGTTCGCCGGTTGCTCTCTGCAATAATATATATATTATTAGGTGAAATATATTTCATCAATGTGTCTTCAAATGGAATATTTTTACTTCTGTGTGCTGCATATGTATACTTGTAAAAAAGGCCAAGACTGAAGGGTTCAATGAGTCAGTGTTACGAATATCGGCTTCGAGTTGAACTTCGAGTTCGCCGGTTGCTCTCAGCAATAACGTATATAATATTATTAGGTGAAATATATTTCATCAATGGGACTTCAAATGGAATATTTTTACTTCTGTGTGCTGCATATGTATACTTGTGAAAAATCACACTGGATTTTGCTGTCTGCATGGAGCAGGGACCATCAATCTGTAAGTGTTGTTTTAGCCTTCTTTCTTCCCCTTTTTCTGCGTTTTGTGCTTTGTGTGCGTCTTGGTGTCTTCAAATCCCTAAGGCTCAGTAAGTTTTGAAGATAAATACTTCTACTTTGGCACACTGCTAGTTTGGATATTTTTGAAGATAATTACGTTTGCTCATTGACTTAAACCATGTAGTTTCTTCATAAATCATAATCAGGCGGTTAAAACACACACCTGTGTAGGCCTTTTTATAAAAATAAATAAATAAAAATCCATAACCATCCAAATGCATTGAAACAACGTAAATATGTGACCATTGAGGAATTAAACCAATTGCAAGAAACAAAATTGGAATCAGTTTCATAGAATAGAAGTTATAGGCTTTTGATTTTTTTTGTTTGGCGGCCATTTTGGATCGTTGCCATGGAAACTGATGACATATATTATCAGGCATTATCATTTTTTAGCTCCTACATCAGTATACATTTGTTGACTAAAAAGAGATACAAAACAAATGACAGCAAACTTGGTCCAACATTAGCTGCCATGTCTGGCCTTAATATAGAAAGAATGGTGTGGCAAGTAAGTCTATGCAGAGATTATTATAGAAAGAATGGTGTGGCAAGTAAGTCTATGCAGAGATTATTATAGAAAGAATGGTGTGGCAAGTAAGTCTATGCAGAGATTATTATAGAAAGAATGGTGTGGCAAGTAAGTCTATGCAGAGATTATTATAGAAAGAATGGTGTGGCAAGTAAGTCTATGCAGAGATTATTATAGAATGGTGTGGCAAGTAAGTCTATGCAGAGATTATTATAGAAAGAATGGTGTGGCAAGTAAGTCTATGCAGAGATTATTATAGAAAGAATGGTGTGGCAAGTAAGTCTATGCAGAACTCTATGGATAGACTTTTCACATCTGGGCATGGTGCATCTATTTCAGGCATTCTTTAACTGGTTTGTCAAGAATTGGTTTAAATTTAGAGGAAATGATAATGTGGTGTAGAAGTAAAGGGGCTTGAGAACATATCTGCCTTAGACCTTTTACAGAGGAATACAATGGATACAACAATATGGCTTCATCCAATGCAATTCAGCCAGTAGGATGCTTCCTATTTACTGCTTTGGCATGTGTGCCTTGATTTGAAGTTCAATTTCCGCCCCATATCTGTTGGTATGGCACTGTTTGACTTCAAAACTTGATAGCTTTCTGTCTGTTTTGTTCCCCCCCCCCCCCCCCCCCCTCTCTCTCTCTCTCTCTCTCTCTCTCTCTCTCTCTCTCTCTCTCTCTCTCTCTCTCTCTCTCTCTCTCTCTCTCTCTCTCTCTCTCTCTCTCTCTCTGGGTTGTATAAAACCCCATTGTCCCTTGGCATATAAAGTAGGGCACAACCCTTTTCACAGCAGGTTCTGAAAATATTTTCTCAGGGATGTCCTTTCAGTGGCTGGGTGGATAATGGGATCTAGAGTTTGTTGGTGTGAGAATCAGCAACATGAACTTTCATCTCTCCAGTGTGGCAGCAATAGTTTTGTGCTCCTCAGAGGCCAGTCTCTCCCCTTCCCCCCTGGTTGAGGATAAGACTTGACCCACTGCAGCAAATAGCTAGGGACATCTTTCTTTCTTTCTTTCTTTCTTTCTTTCTTTCTTTCTTTCTTTCTTTCTTTCTTTCTTTCTTTTTTTCTTTTCCTTTACTCGCAACTCCTAGTGGTTTGTATGGTCTATGGCCTTCCATAGCCTACAGAGGTTGATAGTCCATAAAACTGCAACCATCCATTCATCCTTTTCAGAGTTCTAGACAAACTCAAGGAATCCAAGCCAGAGCGCGCTGTGACCTTCAAGGAGAAGATGCCGGAGTGTGTCAAGGCCATCCTGAAGGACTTCTCCGAGTACCAGTTCTTCGTTGGTGAGTGAAAATAAAATTAGGTACAGAGCGTGATAGTGAGGCTTTCTTGTGCGGGTGTCGACCCAAGGTCTAGCCAGGGTTCCTGTTGGTATGTGAAAAGCAAGTTGAGGTTGTCGTGTGTGCATGCGTGTGTGTGTGTGGACATGCATGCAGGTGTGTATTGTCTTGAATGCATGCATTTTGTATATAGAAAATATGTTTAGCAAGGTAGTTTGGATGTTGGGGGAACAGTACAGTATGGGAGATCCAACATGCAGATATTTCTGAGTAGAGTGGGTGATTTTTGACTCGCATGCGAAGCAAAAGTGAGTCTATGTACTCACCCGTTTCGGGCGTCCGGGTGTCAGTAACAAACATTAACGTTGGATTTTTCTCGGAGACTATTAAGGCTATGTTTCACTGAAAATGGGGGTCCAAACAACAAAATCGTCAATGATTGACTCGCATGCAAAGCAAAAGTGAGTATGTACTCGCCCGTGTCGTCCGTCCGGGCGTCCGTGAAAAACTTTTAACATTGGATTTTTCTCAGAGACTATTAAGTCTATCAACACCCAATTTGGCATGATGGTGTATGATGACAGGCGTCAAAAAACATACATAGTGACTTAACCTTGCGTCAAGGTCGCAGGGGCCGTAAATGTTGTCTAAAAACAGCCATTTTTCGCATTTTCCCAATTTTCTCTGAAGTTTTTGAGATTGGATACCTGACCTATATATAGTGTATAGGGCAAAGTAAACCCTATCTTTTGATACCAGTTTGATTGACCTTGCTTCAAGGTCAAGGTCACAGGAGCTCTTTAAAGTTAGATTGTATACATATTTTGAAGTGACCTTGACCCTGAACTATGGAAGATAACTCTTCCAAACTTAATAACATTGTAGTACACATGTTATACTTTCATACTAGGTCGTCTGTCCTGGGGTCCCAGCGTCCGGGGGTCCCGGCGTCCTGTAATCCGTAAAAAATGTTAACGTTGGATTTTTCTGAGACTATTAAGTCTATCAACACCCAATTTGGCATGATGGTGTAGGATGACAAGGCGTACAAAAACATATAGTGACTTGACCTTGCTTTAAGGTCAAGGTCACAGGAGCTCTTTAAAGTTGGATTGTATACATATTTTGAAGTGACCTTGACCCTGAACTATGGAAGATAACTCTTCCAAACTTCATAACATTGTAGTACACATGTTATACTTTCATCATGAGATACATTTGGTCACATATCGTCAAGGTCACTTTGACCCTTATGAAATGTGACCAAAATGGGGTAGTGAACCACTAAAAGTGACCATATCTCATGGTAGAAAGTGCCAATAAGCACCATTGTGCTTCCTATGTCTTGAGTTAACAGCTTTGTGTTGCATGACCTTGGATGACCTTGACCTTGGGTCAAGGTCACATGTATTTTGTAGGGAAAATGTGTAAAGCAGTTCGTAGTGTATGATGTCATTGCTAGGTTTTGTTGTTTGACCTTGAAGGTCACCTGAAGGTCAAGGCCATGTAAAGGTCAAGGTCAAGCATGTGAGTCGTATGGGCTTTGCCCTTCTTGTTCAGTGTGGTTGGCAGATGATGTGATGTATGAACTTAATGCCAAGAGGTGCTGATGTCTTCAGGTTCACTCCAGGGTTTAACTCAATGACAACGCACCGCATCATATTATGTGGTGAGGTGAGCAAGGGTTGACGACGCACCGCATCATATGATGCAGTGTGTATGTAAATTTCTTGTGCGTGTTGTAAGGGGCTCTTAACCAGTCGAGGTAGTCTAGTTCTCTTATAAGATAGTGAGGAACATTGTAGATCGTCTGAGTTTGAAAAGGATAAGGCACTGCCAGACTTTGTTTACACATGTGGCAAGGGGTGATTTCAACGCTAAATCACAATGGCGTCGCGGCAGGACGATGAGGATGTTGTTGAAATCGCTATGAAAGAATCATCAGATGAGAAAGACGATGTGATCCCTTTTTCCGAAGATGAAAAAGATGCAGTTTTAGAGGAGCAGATCATAGGTATAGTGCACGAACTGCTGACAGAAGAAGAGGAGTCGGAAACTGATCCGTACACGCTGTCGGCTTAGAGTCGGCCTCACTCCAGTCGAACTAAATACAGGCACGCCAGACAGTACCCATCTTTGTTGCAATACTATATTCAAAATAAAATTAACGAGAGAATGACATTGATCTACAAGGATAGAGGAGACAAAGAGCGTTCTAATGATGGCAACAGTTTTTCCATTGCTTGATTAGTATTTTTTCAGCAATTTCTGTAAAAATGCCTGAAACATGCGTCTCCAGTCAACACGAGCTAAAAATAGTGCCGTCTTCAATGAGTTAATGTAAGGTCATGACCCTTTGGTGGCTCTTCACCTACAAGCCCACCTCCACCCACCCACCCAACCCTTTCTTACCTCACTTTTTAAATTAAGGTAAAAATACCAAGTACATGAACATTAGGCCCTGGCGCCGATACACACACACACACACACACACACACACACATACACACACTCACATACACTCACATACACTCACATACATACACACAAACACACACACAAACACACATACACGCCAATTGCTTTGGTAACCTGATTGACCCAATTATTTTCTGCCAATCCTAAACTTTTGTATTCAGTCTTGCAAAAAACCCATAATTTTCTGTGATAGAATGTTTGGCTTATATTTAATCTGGCCTCTTCTTAAAAAAGAAAAAACTAAGTTCAGGCCAACCTGACCACCCTTTTTTGACTCACATGCGAAGCAAAAGTGAGTCTATGTACTCACCCGTGTCGTCCGTCCGGGCGTCCGTGAAAAACTTTAACGTTGGATTTTTCTCGGAGACTATTAAGTCTATTAACACCCAATTTGGCATGATGGTGTATGATGACAAGGCCTAAAAAAAATACATAGTGACTTGTCCTTGCTTAAAGGTCAAGGTCGCAGGGGCCATAAATGTTGTCTAAGAAAGTCATTTTTCACATTTTCTCAATTTTCTCTGAAGTTTTTGAGATTGGATACCTGACCTATATATGGTATATAGGGCAAAGTATTCCCTATCTTTTGATACCAGTTTGGTTGACCTTGCTTCAAGGTCAAGGTCACAGGAGCTCTTCAAAGTTGGATTGTATACATATTTTGAAGTGACCTTGACCCTGAACTATGGAAGATAACTGTTTCAAACTTAATAATTATGTGGGGCACATGTTATACTTTCATCATGAGACACATTTGGTCACATATCATCAAGGTCAAGGTCACTTTGACCCTTATGAAATGTGACCAAAATGGGGTAGTGAACCACTAAAATTGACCATATCTCATGGTAGAAAGTGCCAATAAGCACCATTGTGCTTCCTATGTCTTGAATTAACAGCTTTGTGTTGCATGACCTTGGATGACCTTGACCTTGGGTCAAGGTCACATGTATTTTGGTAGGAAAAATGTGTAAAGCATTTCTTAGTGTATGATGTCATTGGTAGGTTTAGTTGTTTGACCTTGACCTTGAAGGTCACCTGAAGGTCAAGGTCACATAAAGGTCAAGGTCAAGCATGTGAGTCGTATGGGCTTTGCCCTTCTTGTTTGTTGTTGTAGTTGCCATGTTACCTAATCACCCCCTTTTTTTCTCCTCTTATTTTCCCCTTATGACATAACATGCATTGTCATATGCGATGTAAAGTTTTGTCTATCAAAAAAAACATGGGTTCTGGGTAAGAATTGACCCACCGCGTCTCCCTACGCGATTCGTAAGAGGCGAATAACTAGGGACACCGTGACTTGATTTGTGTTTATTCTATACTGTTAAGTGATTTTCGTGCTTAATGGCCTTACATAGACTTCTAAGGCTGATAGGCCGTAAAACACCATCCATCCATCCGTCTAGCGAAATAGAAATTCCTTAGTCTTTACCTGTTCTAAATATTTTTTGTGATCAGTGGCCTCACATAGTCTACAAAGCTGATGGTCCTTAAAACATCATCCATTCCCACCACCACCACATTCTGCTCTCACTTCGTCCTAAATGCTAGTGGAATTTTAAATGAGCAGATATGGCAGTTGTGAAAGTGATGGGTGAAAGATGTGTGCAGACACCAACGTCCATGTGTAGGCAAAGCCGCTGTAGGAAAAGTGGAGGCCCTGTAGTAGCACTGAGTCCTGGCCTGTATTGCAGGTGAGAACATGGACCCCGACGGCGGCCCCGTGCTGGTCAAGTGGGAGGACAATGACCCCATCATGTACGTCTTCAAGGACGGCGTCACCGAGACCAAATATGTAAGTGGCTTCTTTGAAAAATTCTTGTTCTGCCTGGAATCATAACTGATGTCTGAAATCTGTGACGCTGCTTGCGTGTGTGTGTGCATAATTTATTTGGTTGTGTGGTTCAAATTATTCCAGGAGCATGTCTGCCATATTGGCCAAGTTTAGAGACACCTTGTCATTCCTTTTGGGTTCATTGATATATTTTTAACCCTTACCGTGGTGTCATAAAAACGCTCTGTCTGTCCAGCAGTGGTGCTATAACAGACTTGTTTTTTCAAAAACACCCCTCCGCTTTTCTAATTAACATAGCTCAGAAACTATTAAACATTGACAAACACAATGTGTACAAAAAATGCTCAGAATTGGACACAAAATGCCACAAAGCAAGCATTTCCTCTGTGTAATGAACATGCATTTATTTATGAATATCTAAAGGGGAGACACGGCAGTGAAAATTTATCATTTGGGCTTGCATGGTCGATTTTGAGATTTTTGTGGTTTTTTGCACTCTTTGAACCCTCAACAATGCCAATCTAGTAAGGTTGAGCTTGAAAATAGCATCTTTCTGTGCAAAAACCATCAATAAAACAGATTACCCACCCTTACAAAAGTGTTGTTGCACAATTTTTGCTCATAAAATGCCAATGTTTGGGCCTTGGCAACGTATAGAAACTTTGAACAAACCTTCGCATGTTTGGTGTCGAGCGAAAGCGCGGAATCTCATTTAACCAGTGCAAGGGAGATAACTGCTCTTGGCTTCGTGTACAAAGAGCTATTAACTCATCCACACGGCCCACGCGGTCGCTGGGCTTAGCCAATCGCTGACGCGGAAACTAGTCTATTTTTAGCGCAGACTTCGCTGGGTCACACTGGTCTCACAAATACAGCACTGTCTGAGCTGTAACTAGTGCTCTCTCTCTCTCTCTCTCTCTCTCTCTCTCTCTCTCTCTCTCTCTCTCTCTCTCTCTCTCTCTCGTACTCTGCACTCTCTCTCTCTCTCTCTCTCTCTCTCTCTCTCTCTCTCTCTCTCTCTCTCTCGAGTATTCTGCGCTCTCTCTCGAGTATTCTGCACTCTCTCTTTCGAGTACTCTGCACTCTCTCTTTCGAGTACTCTGCACTCAAACCCCCCCCCCCCCCTCCTCTCTCTCTCTCTCTCTCTCTCTCTCTCTCTCTCTCTCTCTTCTCTCTCTCTCTCTCTCTCTCTCTCTCTCTCTCTCTCTCTCTCTCTCTCTCTCTCTCTCTCTCTCTCTCTCTTTGTAAGAAAGGCAGAAATGCCTAAAATTTCATCCTTGATAAATAAAGAATCAATCAATCAATCTCTCTTGTACTCTGCACTCTCTCTCGTACTCTGCACTCTCTTGAGTACTCTGCTCTCTCGGGCGCAAAACCCGTGGACTCACTCTATATAAGCCTCGCACTGTTAGTTCACTTACCCTCTATTGCGATCTCAAGCGTGTGCACACACACACACACACACACACACACACACACACACACACACACACACACACACACACACACACACACACACACACACACACACACACACATTCACACACCCCATGGGCGAAGGCTGTTCCTACCAAACTGACCTGACTCTAAACGCTCGCTGTAAGACATCCTCCGACATTCACTCGACAACTTGGTAGCCCGGCCTGCGCTGGACTGGATAGTCGATGTGGTGGTTCATTTTTTCGCATTGATCTGAAGCACCGAGCTGTCACCTCCACCGTTGAATCCTCTTGCTCATAGATCCTAATATCGTCTAAATAACATGAGTAGTATTTATTAATACCCCTATCTATCACAGTGTGAGAAATCTTCTCACTGTCTGGCAAAAATGATACACAAATGCTGTCCGGAATACCACGCAACGAGTCAGTCGGCGTTCTCGCTGATGCCATTTTGCGGCCTGCTTGTGAGACCACGCGATTTCCCGCGAGAAAGGGGTGTGTCGTGGATGGGTTAATATGATCATTTGCAAGGGATAGATTCAAGCCTTTCAGGTCAGCTGACACGAATGAACCAATGAGAGAGCTCCATTCGCTCCAATGCTTAGAGACAAGATGGCTGCCTTCCGTTCGATTTTGAAGCGCTCTCTCGTACTTTTAACGCTGTTACCAGGCCTAAATAATAGTACCACACTGTACATGCCTTCAAAGGAAAGAAAAGTAACCAAAGAAATCGGCAGCTAGCGAAAGCAAGACTTGCAAAGGAGGAAAAGAGTGGCAGCGCAAGTAGAGATCGTTTGGCAGATCACTCAACATCAGTTGTGCGTTATGATGAGCCCGCACCGATGCATCCTCTTCTCGCACCCAGCTTCCATGTGACCTCTGTTGGCAATCGGCCTACTTTTGAGCGTTAACAAAGGTCCTATCTTGCTTCACGATCCATCAGGCTATAAATAGAAGGGCCTTGTGCAATGCTGGAATGCCTCCAGTTGAGCGGGTGTGAATCGCGAACTGGTTCGCGACTACCACGGAAAGGGTTAACATCGTCTTTTTTCTGTTCCCTTTATAAAATCAAGGAAAAGTAAGATTTGTTGCATGTGTTACTGCAGGACCCCTGCATCTGTGGTGCAATGCAAGTTGGCGGTGTTTCTGCTGTGACATTCGGTCCAATTGTTGACTGTGGACATGGTGCTTGCTCTTTGCAGTAACGCAGGGCCCTTCTAGGACTGAACAACAAAACTTCAAAACTACAATTGGACTTGAGGGAAGCTTGGTGCTGCTGCCACTTGAAAGTCTGGAGATGACACTAGATGTCTGCCCCTCATCGAGCCATTGACCGACTGTGCTCACCTGCCTGCTTCTTTCACCTGCCGGTTCATTTTGAGCTGCCTGCCAGCATTCAGCAATGACCCCATTGACCCCTCAGCTTTTCCCCAGTGGAGCAGCACTACCTCCATTTTCATTGCTTCCACTTGTCATTTATGAGAACTAAGTTGGAATATTGTGACCTATTTAAAGACAATTTGGTGTATTACAGTTACATCGAATCATATTTATGGAACTACATGTATAAGCTGTTCACTTGTCTGTGCTGAGCCAAAGACCCACGGGGTTTGCTGCAAGGACTTTGCTGAGAGCAAGACAATATAGAATTGGTGCCTCAAAAAGAAATGGTGTTTGTTGTTCTTTGCATCTGTCACACGTTGCACAACTGACTTGTGATTTCTGGGCACAGCTCTGTTATGCAGATGTTCAGATTTCAGTAGTGGCAGTAACTTTGGAAAAGTGGTTCAGCATTGGTATGTAGATGCTAGATGTTGATAGTTGCAGGAACACCGGAAGAGTAGCATAGTGTTCTGTGATGGACCACGGACTTGACCGTCAGTCTGCCATCATCACAAGTCTGTACTTTGGGGTAGACGTCTACAATTCTAGGTTTGCCTCGCATCACTTAGGGATAGATAAACCAAGTAAGGGAGACTGCTTTGTTTTTTATCAACGCCACGAAAGGGGATAAACACCACGAAAGGGAAAGAGGATAATCCTAATGGATCTTTGGTGACGCTTGTGGTGACTCTCATTTCTTCAAGTGGGTTTGGAGTAAGAATTAACCCACCATGTCTCTCTACACAATTTGTAAGAGGTGAATAACTAGGGACATCGTGAGTCGATTTACATTAACTTTAAACCATTCTAGTGACTTTAGTGCATAATGGCCTTACATAGTCTACAAAGGCCTATAGGCAGTAAAACTCCATTCATCAAGTGGTTGGCTCGGTCCATGTAATTGGAAAGTTGATACTGCACTCAACTTCTACATTAGAATTATGCACAAAATTGGCTAATCGTGTATTGCTGGGTGAACTCGTGCAAACCAAACATTGCATGGTTATTGACTACACAGTAAGGTTCTCTAGCTGCAGGGGACGACGGCACAAGTGTGGTTGAGGCTGTACCCGTTTTAGACCGCTTCATGCCAGTATGAAATGGAAAGGGTCGAGTGAGTTTTCCCTTCAAATTCTTCAGTAATGAGTTCGGAGCAGACGGGCATCCCCGTGGTGCATGCAGAGTGCTACTCCCGCCACAACCATGCTGGGGTCCTTGCATCTGCATCAAAACCGCTGGAGCACAAAAAATGTTTAACACTTTGTTTGCATCTACAAAATTAAATTTTATTAACAGCAGTGAATAATTCGACAATGGTTTTAAACATTGTTGAGCACAAGACAATCGTACAAATAGGTGCTGATCAGTTTATGAACTTTGTATTGAGATGGCTGAGAGGAAGACGTCCATTTGTAAAGTTGAAAAAAGTGTGATTTATGATTTAAAGGTTAAAACTATTTGACAACGCCCTAAATCACAGAACGCATTGGACATTGTTCGTTGACCAGAAGACGAGAGGGGCATGTTGCAATGACATGAGGACAGCCTAAATCCTGCGAGGAATAGGCCCGTGTCAACATGATGCAAGTAGATGTAAGGCCAGTGTCAACATGATGCAAGTAGATGTAAGGCCAGTGTCAACATGATGCAAGTAGATGTAAGGCCAGTGTCAACATGATGCAAGTAGATGTAAGGCCCGTGTCAACATGATGCAAGTAGATGTAAGGCCCGTGTCAACATGATGCAAGTAGATGTAAGGCCCGTGTCAACATGATGCAAGTAGATGTAAGGCAATCAAATTTTCTCACATGTTGGCACAGGTCTATGCCTTCCTTGCAAGATCTCGCGTCTATGCACGCGGCCTTGGGGAGTTGCCTTGTCAACTAATTGGGTAATGACACTTGCTTCCATTTTCATTCATCTTGAGAATGACTACCCAGATACACCCTTTTTCTCCAATACTGCCTTCACTATACATGTACCAACACACGTGTAATAGAACACCCAAGGAGACTCGATGTTGGCCCAGCTGACATACCAACTTGCAATCTGGTCACTAGTAAAGGTTATGAAGGGCTCGTGTCCAATTTACAAGCACACTATTGAAAATCTCTAGTTCAGGGGTTGGGTTCAGAGTAGACCTCCCCCTGTGTGTTGGGGGTAAGAATTGACCCTGCGTCGCCCTACGCGATTCGTAAGAGGTGAATAACTAGGGACACAGTGACTTGATTAGCATTTACTCCAAACTGTTCTAAAGATCATGCTAAATGGCCTTACATAGCCTACAATGGCTGATAGGCCGTGAAATGCTGTCCATCCATCCATCAAAGTAGACCAACACGTTTCCTTACACAAATGGTATGAAGCAAATACCTAGGGAAGTTGCAACTTGATTTATGATTACTCAAAACCATTGTGATTTTCGTGCTCAACGGCATTGCATAGCCTACAAAGGCTGATGGGACATAAACTCCATCCATCTTCAGTGATTCATGAAATTATGTGTAACCTTTCAACATGGTCATCACATGCTGGCAGACTGGGATGTTGTGGATGTACCACAACTTGGAGACGCGTTCATGAGGGCAAGTGCTCCCCTCCTGATAGACCCTCTCATGTCTGCTAGTCTAGTAGTAATAGTGGCAGTGTTAAAGAAGCAGCAGTAGAATCTGTAAACAGCAATCTCTACTCCCCCCAAACAATTAGTTCAGAAGGTGAATGCTCGCAAGCAACGAAAAAGCTTTTAGAGTCTGCTTTCCTCCATTTCTTGTCTGCAAAATTTCTGGTAAATTCTTTCGAAGGCAACTAAACACAGAAATGCATCTTGCACTTTGAAGATGTCTTCCAGTGTGTATACTCTAGCAGCAGTGACGAGACGGTTTTCCCAAGAATAATCTACACTTCAAACCAGCATCAAGAAGGCCTACCTTGTCCCATTAGTTACTAATGGAATATGAAAGGCCAATCAGTGTCTGACTGTTGAGTGAGGCAAAACTTTCCAAATCTCATAAGATCTGCTGCTGCACTTGCACTGGGTAAATAAACAAGCCGGGTCAGCACCAGACAATGTACAACTCTCTTGGGATTTTCCATATGTGATTGCTCATATTCCAACCTTCTGTGTTGAACTCATTTCAAGCATGAATTGCACCTCATGTAAAGGTAAAAGTGCTTTTTTTTAAATATTGCGACTTTTCACCCATTGATGGGTGCTGAAACGGCACACATTTACCCCCTGGTCATCGGGCTACTTCTTTTTATCGCCCCAACACCAACTCAACTCCCTGGGGAGCATGCAACCAGGTTACAGATGAACGTGCCAAAGTTATCTCTCACAATCTTTACCCCTGTGGGTTAGGGGTGAGAATGGACCCACTGCATCTACCTATGCAGTTCGTAAGAGGTGAAGAACTAAGGACACTGTGCCTTGATTTGCGCTTACTCTAAACTGCTCTAGTAATGTTCGTGCTTAATGGCCTTACATAGCCTACAAAGGCTGATAGGCCGGAAAACTCACTCCATCCATCTCACAATCTTCCAACTCGGCCCTCACAGGTACCCATATTACTCCTGGGTGGGGAAAAGCAATGTGAGTAAAGCACCTTGCTCAAGGATGCAACTCTAGAATCCACGAAGCTTTCAACGTTGCATTCGCTAGCCGCAAGCGACTGCAGGTCAAGCGCGCTGACCACAGAGTCGCACAAGATGTAGCGTCAGCTGAACAGAGAAGCACCTGGGAATGTACAGATCTATGGAATGCAAGTTATGGGTGTCTCATTTCATATTCGTGCAAGTCTTACACACAGCTGCTGCTGCCAGATGTCCATTTCCCTGTGGGATGAGGGTAGGAATTGACCCACTGCATCTCTGCATTTCGAAAGCGGTGAATAGCAAGGAAAATTGTGACTTCACTTGCTCTTATTCTAACCAACTCTGATGAGTTTTGTGATCAATGGCCTTAAATAGCCTACAGTTGCTGATGGGCTGTAAAACCTCATCCAGCCACCCAGGCCTCATCGGCTGGAGCCCAAAGTCTTGAAGCCTTTGGAGGCTGGCTCCAGTTGCTTGACCTCAACTGACCCAAGCAGTGCCAGGTGCTGCCTGGGGTCATCTGGTGCAGATGGGAATTTCTCCTTCACCTCTGTGTGCATGTACATTCTAATGTCATGACCTCCAACAGCTGCAAGTCTCAGATGTGTTGATTTGTCATCCATCACGTTTGGAATACACTTCATAGAGTGTCCACTGATTATAGATTATGAAGTGAGCACCTTATGTATCATACACCACTTCACCGAAAAAAGGTATCTGGTCTAGTCACTCTAGAACTGCTCGTTTTGGACACATGTTAGTTGATAACATTCACTGTTTACATATCTCATGACGGCATCAGTTGTGTTAGAAATCTTCACACAATGAGGTCGGGCACACACTTCTCACAGCAATCCTACTGTGGTGACTTAGTAGTGCTCAGTATCTGTCGAGAGACCTTTCCTCACGCCACAGCTTTTGCTCAGTGTCTCCCTCCTCAACTGGAACCTGGAGCCACAGAACTTTGGGGCCTGCTCCAGTGGCTTGGTGGCTCATTCAGGTGCACAGTGAGGTCAGCACATGGGCGCATCCTGGAACAGGCGGTAGGTGTTGACCATGACAAAGCTGGTGACTGCGCCCACTAGAGCCCCTATCTGTGTGAACACACCACACCACACCAGCTTCCGCCGCCCGTCCGTCTGGTCGAGGCGCAGCACTCCCGCCACAGAGATCTTGCCATAGGTCAGGAGGAAGGATGCAGCTATCCAGGCTAGCACCTGTGTAGGGAGAGAAAGTTTGTGTCATGAGGGTGTGTGTGTGTGTGTGTGTGTGTGTTGGTGGGGGGGGGGGGGGATGCTTTCAAACCCAGGTAGTTTGCATGCATTCAGCTGGTGCACTCTTCAAATGGTGTGATCACATTCATGTGTAAATAATAAGGCATGC
>JAWQFJ010001444.1:0-20000 GCA_034096865.1 Theodoxus fluviatilis | reverse complement strand
AATTTTGCATTTCTTCCTAACCTTAGAACAGCTTGTTTCATGCAATCGTAGGAGACAGAGCCAAGAGACCAGCGAGGTCAACTGCTTAAAACTATTTCAAATATCTAGCTTTCACAAAAGGTGATAGTGCATCCATGTACTGAGGTAGATTAGGTAGCACAGCGACGATTGCATTGTTAAATACGAACGAGACGAGCTTTCGCAGTACATGTACTACCATAATAATGTACGATGTCGGCGACATCCGTGTGACAATTTAGCCTACAAGATGGTGGCAGCCTAGATCTCGCGTCACGAACAAGTACGACTGGAAAAAAAATCGGCGAGCAGAATGTTTGGCGACTTAGTTATCCTTCTGCTGAGATTTGTAAGTAGGTGTCTTACGGTGCAGGGGTCGGGGATGGGGAGGAGTGTGCGTGCGTGTGATTACATCCTTGAGGTCAATGACCCCAAACATTCACACATTAGCTCTTGCCTGGGAGATGATGATGACGTAGGAGGGCAGAGTCCAGCCTTCGGGCAGTCGAGTGACAAGGGCAGGTAACTCCACCCAGAGTCCGTTGATGTCCACCCATGACGCCACTCCAAAGAGGCAGACTGCCACGTGCACCAGCACCTTGGTGTTTCTGGGCGTCCTTAGCAACGCCATGACGTCAGAGGAGTCTGTGGTCTGGAAAAAAGCGGGAATGGAGAGGTACCAGGATGCTGCTGCTGAAATGGCTCGGTGTGGCACGATTGATGCCCGTCCTCTCGTTAGTAACGAGTGACAAATTTGTATCTACTCATTCGTCCATCCATCTGTCCGTCCATCCATCTTTCATGCAATCTATCCATCCATCCGTCCTAACGTTCATCCGAACAACCTACCGGCCACGCGTCCTCTTGTCGCTCATGTTTGTCAGCATGCCATCCATCCATCCATCCATTCAGCCAGCCAGCCAGCCAGCCAGCCAGCCAGCCAACCTACCATCCATCCATCCAGCCAGCCAGCCAGCCAGCCAGCCAACCAGCCATTCATCATTCTATTTATTCATGTTTCATCCATCCATATATATGTCCTTCTATCCATCCATCTATCCATCCAGAACCAACCAGCCAGCCATCAACAACTTCATATCCATCCAACGAACCATTCATTCATCCATCTATCGATGCATCCATCCATCCCTCTCTCTCTTTGTCAACCAATCATCCACCCATTCGATCAGTCACGGGGTCCTTCAGTTCAGAGCTTAAATCGCTCATGGCAGAGAGAGAGAGAGAGAGAGAGAGAGAGAGAGAGAGAGAGAGAGAGAAAGAGAGAGAGAGAGAGAGATTGATTAAACTTAATTTTTCAAGGGAAATACATGAAATTAAGCATAACTGCCTATCCTTGATAAAACAAGAAAACAAACAAATCCAATCCCATCCCCCACCCCTACCCACCCACCCACGCTCTATCCCACACAAAATTCACACAATAACACAGGTTACAATCAATTCATGGTAACGAAATACCACGTTGAAAATAGCCACAAAGTGAATTTAGAATAAGATGAAAGTATCTAGGATGACTGCATAAGAAAAGTATGTAGTTTCAATTTAAATTTCTCTAAAGATTTCGCAATTTTTAGAGAATTGGATAGTGTGTTCCACATAGTAGCCCCTGAATAAGATAGGCTATGTTTAAACAAATCAATCCTAGGTTGTGGTATTATAAAGTTATGTACACGAATATTTGAATGTTGGAATAAGTTTATCAAATAATCAGGCACATCACAATCATTAATTCTTTTCATTAAGACACATTTATTGAATTGTAAATGCTTATGAAAAGGCAATATGTTAAGTTCTTTCATTTTGTCATTTGTAGATAGTGAACTATCTGTTATCATAAGCTTAGAGGCTCTTCGATACAATGACTTCAGCCTTTTCAAGTTAGCGTCACTACAGCCATCCCAAATTGTTGACGCATAATTAACGTGAGATAAGATATGAGCATGGAAGAAGATTTTGCAAGTTTGAACGTCAACAATATGTCTTAATTTGGAGAGAAGAAATAGATTAATTGATTTTTTTAACAAATATAATCAATGTGTGATTGCCATCCTAAATGATCATCAATTATTACACCAAGAACTTTGTGCTCAACAATTTTTTCGATTCTCAAAGAATCAAGAACAAGAGGAAGAGATAAAGAATATATTTGATGTTTTTGTCTCGTAGTTATCACCATATATTTCGTTTTGGAAGGATTAATGACCATATGATTCGAAGAGCACCAGGAACGCAGAGAGAGAGAGAGAGAGAGAGAGAGAGAGAGAGAGAGAGAGAGAGAGAGAGAGAGAGAGACAGACAGACAGACAGACAGACAGACAGACAGACACACACACACACACACACACACATACACACAGAGAGAGAGAGAGAGAGAGAGAGAGAGAGAGAGAGAGAGAGAGAGAGAGAGAGAGAGAGAGAGAGAGAGAGAGAGAGAGAGAGAGAGAGAGAATTGCTAAGTTCGGTCCAAGCCCTTCGAAATAAAATGAAGGCGTGAATTTATCATGTCGGCATGCTACACTGACTACTTCGCTCTACAGTTCAATATTCCAACAATGCTGTGTTAATCACTCCGACATCTCCAAAACTGGGGTTGGGTGGGTGGGAATCAGTCCGGGGTTATCTCCCTGCTAATGTCAGCCGAGATTTTTACTGTATTATCCTCACCTATCTGGAAAAATGACTGCCAAAAGATACACTCATCCTACTCTAGATAACTTTTCACAGCTGGATTGAATAAACAGATGTGTTAAAGAAAAAATCTTGCCTCTTAGCACACAAAATACCTACGCTACGTGTACACATCGCCCACCTGACCCCGCATAGCCATAGGGCAACATGTGGAAGGATCAAACCCAACTACCTGCGCGCTTACATGGAATGTTTAGCACGAATAGCCAACACAGACAAAGTAGTCCAGATGTTGAGAAAGACTACAATGGTGATTTCCTGCCTAGATATGATAACGATGAAATAAATTTATGATAGAGCAAATCCAGAAATGAAGAGCAGACATGGTCGGGGAGAACTCACAGCTTTCATATCACCGGCTTTCCCTCACCAGCAGTGCGGGAACTGCGAGTTAGCATAGCGCGTACATCCGCTACGTGGCCGTGTTGTGAACCGCGTGTTCCACAGCTGCTTCTTACGTATATGCGACATTGACCTTTGCCCGCTACAGGGGCGGTTCGCAACAATTAACTCATGACTGGATGCAGACAAGTTGTATATCCTGTTACTCAAATCCATTTAATGCAGGTGCGAAAGGAGTGGACATTGCAGAAACAAAGCGATAGAACTGAACTGAAGTGAATCTTTATTATCAAGGCCAGCGACCCATCTCTATATTAATACGCAAAAAGGTAAAGCTTTATGCAAGAACTCCTCCGAGCCCGTTTCGCGGATCGCTTTGCTTTTTGGCATCGGCCCAGAGAACGGTTGGGAAGGGGTAGTAGGGTATTTTTCGTGACCGAAATTGACTTTGAAGTGACTTTTTTAAGTCCTCGCAAGTTTCAGTCGGCCTTCGTCCTATGATCGCATTAATTTTTGGTGGACCAACTCGGATCATTATATTATATATTATATATATAATACGTTAGCGACTCGCTATGACGTCATGTTGTGAGTCAGTAGACGAGGGGATAGAGCGCGGGACTGTGAACGCTTGAAAGTCCTAAAGGCGTTGGGTTCGAGCCCCGGAAAGGTTTTATTTTTTAATTATTTTTATCCACTTTTCAACATGTAACAGTACTTACTCTTCTTTTATTATCAATATGTTTGGTATTTCCAAGTCAGTCTGAGTTTGTATGTAAACATGCTATAAAATCTGTTTACAGTAATATTCACAAGTCAGCAGTGCGTAGCACGGATACCCGCTAGTGGTAATTACATCTCAAAACAATAGACAGTAAACACTATTTGCTGTCATGTCATCAGAGCGATCTACGAGTTGTTTTCACACTCCAATCGACACTCACGTAGCTTAAAAGCATAGTAGATATACATGGCTATTGATCTTAATTTCTTAGTATTTTGAGCTTGCATCAAGATAGCCACTGTATATACCCTAATATTGTTTGGTAATTTTTTTTTCAAGTATTTCGATCGCAATGCATCATATGCATTACACTTCAGTAGAAAATTTTCCTCGTCCTCATCTTCTCTGCAAAATGGACATTGTACGTTATTCGTGTCATAGTATCTCATGTTAGTCTTCAGACCATATATTCCAAATCTGAATCGAATAAATATATCACGAAATTTCTTGATATCAATCATATTCAGGTACTTCTCTACACACACGTTTGCTTGAAGGAGGAATACCACTTATAGCGTTCACTGCTTACGTTATTGCTATTCCAGTTTTGCAAGTAACAGTCCATCAACCTCTGTTTAAAGTGAAATAGAAACAGCTTTACATTCTGAACGCCTCAGTTCAGCCACACAAATCCAAAACCCAATCCATATAGGCAATATCTAACAGAAACAGCCCAGTTTCGTTTCTCTAGGATGGAAGACTTGAGTAGCATTTTGTACGCCTGCTTTGGAAGTCTATCGTCTTTCATACTACATAGTTTTAACCAGTACTTCAAGACTTCGTTATTGCTGTTGACATACAATGGAAATCTTCCCAGATCGCCGTATATCATGTGGTTTGGAGATCTGTGATCAACCCCACGAAACCTTTTGCATGCAAAAGTGTGTATTCTTTCTATTTTCTCCTGTTTATCAAGTCCCCAGATTTCTGCTCCATACAGAAGGGACGACTGAACCTGTGCATCAAACAATTTGGAAAAAAACACCTGTGTCAGTACTTCTGACTCTCCAGAGTGCTTTTAGCACCTGTACACTTTTCCTTTTGCCTCTGACTGCTATATCATCCTGCGAAGCATCAAGGGACAGTTTGGTTGTAAATACAAAGCCGAGGTATTTATACCAATTTACAACTTGAAGTCTAGTCCCATCAAGTAACCACTATTCTCGCGAAGCCAAATGACCTCCTTTTCGAAAAACCATGACTTTTGATTTATCTTTGTTTATCCTCAAACCCAACGTTTTCGAAATATATGCTAGATTACTGATTTGGTTTTGGAGGCCTGTTGATGAGGTCGAAAGCAGTACCACAGCATCGGCAAACAGTAACATAAATATTTCTAGCATACCTAGCATGAGCTGAACCCCGTGTTTACCTTTTGCACGAACATAATCTGCGACCGCTTCGATAAACAAAGAAAAAATAGAAGGACTCTCCATTGCTCCTGGTTTGAGTCCGACTGGACAGTCAAATAAATCCGAGAGCTCGTGTCCCCACCGTACGCATGACTGTACGTTGGTGTACATGGCCTTTAACATCAAAGTGAATTAGGTTGAGAGGCCTGCAGCCTTTAAGACTTCCCAAAGTTTTCTACGATTCACAGAATCAAAAGCTTTGCTGTAATCAATAAATGAAACATACAGTTTGCCCCGCCCACTACCGTAGACATATTTCAGTAACATGGAGTACAAGGTAAAGATGTGATCCACAGTCGAATACTGTGGTCGGAATCCGGCTTGCTCTACGCAGATTTTATTCTCCAATACTGTCCAGGTACGTAAACGTTTTGCTATTATGGAGGTAAAAATCTTACACAGAGCATTAATAAGGGAAATACCTCTGTAGTTGTCAGTGTTCCTGACATCGCCTTTCTTATGTATAGGTACTATGACTGAACGTGACCAGGTCTGCGGGAAGTAGTGGGAGTTAAACATAGCATTGAATAAACAGGTCAAAAAGGAAATGATTCTCTCCAGCTGCTTTGTAGCAGCCTCCGGGTAGTCCGTCAAGGCCTGGTGCCTTGGCTGCTCTGATCCTTCTGATAGCATGTCTGACTTCATCAGCGACAATGGAAGCATCTAGGATACCATGGAATACCATGTCTTCAGTGTTTGACACTCCTGTATGCAAATTATCTGTGCTTTGAAACAACTTTTCAAAATGATTCTTCCATGCCTGTAGACTTATGTTAGGCTGGGGGGATGGCTGCTTGGTAGATTTTCTAATCAGGGTCCAGAATGCTAGCGAATTATTTCGACTTTTAACAAGCTTATTCCTAGTTTCAGAATAGTATGCCTTTTTCTTTTCTCTCATCAAACTTTTATACCGGCGTCGAATACTTAAGTAGTTTTCATGTTACTATGTTAGGTCGTGCGAAGTGATGGAATGCTCTTGCTTGGTGGTGTAAACATTGCAGTTTCCCAGCTATAAACAAGGAAAACAACAACACGTATATTTAGCAGAAAACGTGTTATTTCAATCCTTTAAAACTCATTTTGTGGCTAGATTTCACCTTTGCAGACCATACGAAGCTGTAAACGATTGCTTTTACAAGACCTAGATCTAAGCTCTTGTTAACTTGAATGTTTTGCCAGGATCACGCCGAATCTTTCAGATCCATTGTTTCTTCTGCTTCTTGTCTGTGGGGAAATGGAAACAGGACTGTCTGGAGTTCTCATCATATCGATCATCGTTCTCGCAATTAGAAACACAGCAGTGTCTACGTGATAATGAAGCCTTCTGTTTCGCCATAGACGCTATTCATGCTGGCTTCCATGTTTGCCCAGTTAGCCTCGTTTTCGATTTCACAATGGCCTCTGCGTGAATAAAGTCTATAGACTTGCCCTTCGCATTACAACATTGCACCAAAAATAGTTCGTTCTGATACTTTTTTTCCTCCACTTTTTACAGAATGCATTCAGATGTCAAAACTTGTTTCCATTTCAACACAAGGATTTTATTTTATCGAATAAACGCTTGTTTATTGCCTTAACAAGAGTAAGTTAAGAGTTTTGTGCGAAATAGTCTGAGAACTACTTTAACGGCGTATGTCAGGGAGCAGATCGGCTATCCCACAAGCCTTTCGTGTGACCTCTCCCCCTGTGGGTTCGGGGTAAGAACATTCAGCGTGGCTGAGACTGTCAATACAGTCTCAGCAACAGGTTGGTCACGTGATAGCCTTAATTCTTCCATAACATGCATACCACCGTTCGGAACACAGTCTCGGCCATGCTGAATGGCATACAACATCGTTGAGTGTATTCCTCCGCTTGTTGTGATACACACGGATACTGACAGCCATCTTTTCGTCAATTCGTTTTCTAAACATCGATTTCCCATAAATGTAAGACTTGTATGCGGTAAAATTCGAATCACAAGAGTGTAATAGTGTGAACTCTACTTGTTATAAGGACTTTGAATACAACAGCAACAATTATACTTCATCGTGCGAGTAAGGCAACCAATCCCGTCTGCATAATGATAATCGTTTGGACCTATGGCTATACACCCAGAAACCCGCTGAGTGCTTTTACTGATGAGGAATCATTAATTCAATGTATGCTTAGAAGGATTAAACTTAGAAAAACTGCTTCTGAGCTCTCCGATGATATCGAACTTCGGAATCGGACGGATTCCTACAGAAGAAACTTCACTCGATCAACGTTCAACACAGACAACAGTGAGTAAAATCTTAGTTCTAGATGCATGGTGTGTTGTGTTTGGATAATTCAGTCATTTCAGACTGGACTGTGGGGAGGTGGGAGGTGTTCAGACGAGCATCTTGATCTCCCCTTCCCGCACACCCTTCCCTCCTTTTTCCCTATATCCACCGATTTTCAGTTAGCAACGGAATGTAGGTTAAATCACTTACCATCAGTCGATACACGAATGATCGAAGTGTGGACTTCAGCGGCTAGTCAAACAGTGTGAAGGTAGTTAGACCACAGGTTCCGGCCAGAAAGCATTTACTGGCGAGAGTATAACCATAGATTCACGTCACCAGCCCGGAGCGATAGGAATCTTTTTCGCTTGTTTATACTACTATTACTAGTTCCAAAGATTGTGTATACACGTGTATACACAAAATCGCACGTGCTCAAGGCAGTTTGCAACCTTATAGACGACGTTCGCGCTAAAAGTAGTTCTCAAGTGATTTCCTGAAAATCTCATAGATTAGTTTTATTAGAACACTAAATTTGTGTTTATCTATCGGGATAAATAATTGGAGTGAAATAGAATCGTATCTTTTTACTCTCGATGGTCTTTTGATCATGTTGAATTTTGATTGGTAAAACCATTGGAATGTGGAGCCAAAGTCACGTGACCAACCTGTATCAGAGATACTATCTCTGTGTTCAGAATGGGGTAAGAATTGACCCACAGCGTCTCCCTACGCGATTCGTAAGAGGCGAATAAATAGGGACATGAATTGCACTTACTTAGAACTCTTCTAGTGATTTTCTTGCTTGGCCTTATATAGCCTACAAAGGCTGATAGGCCGTAAAACTCCATCCATCCATCGTGTGACCTCCATTTGTGACCAGCCACGACAAAACCAGTGCTAAGTCATTTTTTGGACAAAATAGGGTTTCAATATTTTTAAATTCTGCATTCATTTCTGTTTGTTTTGATATAAGACTGAACAGTGTGAGTTAATTAGAATAGGAGTTACAGGCATTTCAAGTTGGGTACTGAAGCAGCGGTCATTTTGAAAAAACGGTCTCAGAAGATTTACCCTCTTCAGACATTAAACACCTTAGCAACGGTATTTCAAACTCCGTTTCCAAAAAGAGCGTACCTTATTTTTCTTCGACATCCACAGAGCGGGAACGCCGAGAGAGCGGCCTTTCTAACGGTATATAACATGAAGGGGTTCTACAAGGGTTTAGGTGTGTTTATTGCGGCTAAAATGAGCCAATTAACGCTAATTACAGGGAGCCTTTGAAACAATACATAACACAAAAGTTTTTATTTTACCATCAAAATATAATTTTTCAAAATATTTCCTTTACTGGCATGATAGTTTGAACCATGTAGAATCTATTTTTTTTATCAAAAAGTGAAAATCACCCAGATTGACCCTCCCTGCCTTTTCTCAGGCTTAGCGAAAAATAGGGCCGCGGGACTTAGCACTGGTTTTGTCGTGGCTGGTCACATTTGCATATTTCGGACGAAAACATTCCATCACGTGATGTCAACTGGGCTCGAGACACTTCCGCCGGTAGGCGAGTCTCTAGTGAACTAGAATGCTGCCGACTAAGAGCCAAATGATGCCTGGGGCGCGTCCAGCCCCCCCCCCCCCTCTCTCTCTCTCTCTCTCTCTCTCTCTCTCTCTCTCTCTCTCTCTCTCTCTCTCTCTCTCTCTCTCTCTGGTGGATAGTGATCGGTTTTCTGTATATCGCTTATTTTTTTAAAAATCGAGAGAGTTGGAAAGATTTTCATGCAGTGTAGATAAAAAGGTTTTTAGAGAGATAATCAATCGTTTTAGATTAGGAATAAGTGACTTATTGTGCCATAGATTACGTTACTGTAATGACAGTCCTGCTATTTGTCCACTATGTCATCAAGAGACGGAAAATGAGATACACTTTTTGTTCAAATGTCCTCATTTTGCAGATCTAAGAAATAGATACATAAGTTCTAGACACAACAATGATACCGATGACCTGGTGGATATTTTATCGTCGCAGGATGAAGCTGTGATTAGAAACTTGGCAGCATATTTGTATTTTGCTTTCAAAAAGAGAGAAAAATATAATAATCCTAATTCAAATGAGTCATGAAACAAAAAAGCATTGTTGTACGGTCTGGTGGCCTAACAATAAAAGAGTTTGAGTTCGAGTTCTCTCTCTCTCTCTCTCTCTCTCTCTCTCTCTCTCTCTCTCTCTCTCTCTCTCTCTCTCTCTCTCTCTCTCTCTCTCTCTCTCTCTCTCTCTCTGTTTCGTTCCTTACGCGTCTGTGGTGATGCGGAATCAAGGAGAGAGAGATGGCGAAACGTCCGTTTAGTGTACCTGCTTTATTCAACTGATTACATGACGTAACGGGAAAGTATGACGCGCAGTGGAGACATGAGGAGCTGAATGGGCGGAGGGAGATAACTCTTCTTTGCTTACTAGCTACACTTAACATCCTCCCCTTCAAGATAATGGACACTTGATTATTAATTTCCTACGCATGGATGCAATATGAAGACTAGAGTCTTTGGTCGAAATTGCCACTATGATGATTACATAAATTTTGAACACTCAGAACAGTTCATGTTGTCGGACGGCATGGTCGGTAGTTGGACCTGGGCGGAATGCTGCTTCTGAGCCTGGGCTCACAGTAGCAGAAGATGGAGTTGTTGCTTGAGTGTGAGGTCTCTCAGGCAAACGGCAGGAATGAGGTCAGAGGTCAAAGCGTGCAGTGGGTTTGGTCAGTCGCCCAGACCGTAGTCTCACTGGAGTTTGAAAAATGGGTATGCGACTGCTTCTCTTCCTTGCTGGGGCAGTGGCAGGTGGATGGGGTGCATCAGGTCGTTGTGTCATCTGGGGAGCGTGTTCATGGGACGGGCTAGCTTTGTCTCTAGGGGCTTCCTGGTTTCCAGTTACAGGAGTAAGCGCTCGAGGTGACTGGGTATCAGCAGGTTGTTTGCTGGGGACATCTGAGCTGAATGTAAAGTATGAAGGCTTGCTTTGGGTGGTGCCATGTTTGCGGAGCCGAAGGTGAAGTCGGTTTCTTGTGTATTTTCTTCCTCCTTCTGTGGTCACTTCATATGTCCTTTTCCCCAGTTGATTTGTGACAGTGGCAGCCTTCCAGTGCGAGGACTGGTTGTCAAGGGGCTGCATTCTCACAGCGTCGCCGATGTGCAGTGCTGGCAGCTCTCGTCTGCTATTGTTGATGTGGTCTGCGATGCTCTGTCGTTTTGTTGTTTTGAGTCTTGCCGATTTGTTACCATCTTGGGGTGTTTGTTTGAGCTTGGATGGGATGCAGGGTAGATGTGAATTTGTTCGTCGACCGAACATTCGCTGTGCAGGACTGTTTTCGAGGCCTTCGGTTGGGGTGTTGCGTAGGTTGAGCAGTCCGAGGTATGGGTCTTCATGAGATACTCTGCACTTCTCAAAAAGGCGCTTGATGATCTTGACTGCAGATTCCGCTTCCCCGTTGCCACCATGTTTCGTTCCTTACGCGTCTGTGGTGATGCGGAATCAAGGAGAGAGAGAGATGGCGAAACGTCCGTTTAGTGTACCTGCTTTATTCAACTGATTACATGACGTAACGGGAAAGTATGACGCGCAGTGGAGACATGAGGAGCTGAATGGGCGGAGGGAGATAACTCTTCTTTGCTTACTAGCTACACTTAACACTCTCTCTCTCTCTCTCTCTCTCTCTCTCTCTCTCTCTCTCTCTCTCTCTCTCTCTCTCTCTCTCTCTCTCTCTCTCTCTCTCTCTGTGAAAGCTTGTGTTGTGAAGGTTCTGGAATGTGCTAGAATGTGGTGGTGGCTTCAAGCTCGAGCGCAAGCCTCCTCGGCATTGTCATTGCTTAGTTACGTGAGTAGTCAGGATGAATTCTTTTTTCGAAATGTCACGTGATGTCGTTCGCGCTACGTCGAGTGCATTCTCGTTGCTCTTGAAGGTTCTGGAACTTGTAAAAAGGTATATAAGGCGCAAGTGAAGGTGTTAAAAGGGTGAGAGAGAGAGAGAGAGAGAGAGAGAGGGGGGAGGGAGGGAAAGAGAGAGAGAACTGAACTGAACTGAACTGAACTTTATTTGAAGGCCGACCGCCCGTTGAACAATACAAGAAAATAACTTTCAACAGAGAGAGAGAGAGAGAGAGAGAGAGAGAGAGAGAGAGAGAGAGAGAGAGAGAGAGAGAGAGAGAGAGAGGAGTGTTAGAGATGTGGTGGAGTGGGATGAGGGCATGATGGTAGCAGGGCGCAGGCATGAGACCAAATCGTAGCTGCTTTCCACAACTTTATTTTTCACCCATGGGTACAGGAGCTGATGGCTGGTCCGAGGCCTGATGATAATGGCCTGGACCAACCCAAGACCGTGGTACTTGGTTGTCTCTCTAGACGGTGGTGGTAGTAGTCTCTCTGACTGTGTGCTGTCTCCCCCTTATCAAGCGGATGCACGGACCTCACAGGAGCCAGGGGATGGATTGTTCCACAGATCCTAGCCCATGGCTCCCAAGTCGTGCTTGTATTTGGAAGAAAACAGGAATTACTTAATTTAACTCGCTTTGAAATTACTTCTTACAAATGTTGCCTCATTCAGCACAACACAGTCTATTGAATGAATCATATGCCGTTGCAAGTGGTTGTCTTACTTGAGAGGAAACATTAGATTTATACTCAAAATGTTACAATTCAGATGCCAGAGTGGGAGGACGGTGCACTAGCCAGGGGTCACGCTAATGTACGGAGTGATTGACAAGGCAGCTGCACAAACAGTCAGACCTCAGCAGAGGAGGGGTCAAAGAGCGGTCAGCTGGTCAGCTTGCCTTACAGAAAGGCTGGGGAAGGGGGGTCTGACACACAGAGAGATCTGACACACAGGGTAGGTGGGTGGGGAGACCGAAGCAGGGATAACTGAATAGAGGATGAGCACAGCAGATATAGAATACACTTGGTGATAGGTGCACCTTATGACATGAACACAATAGATGTACAATTCACTTGGTGATAGGTGCACCTCATCACAGAGAGAGAGGGAGAGAGAGAGAGAGAGAGAGAGAGAGAGAGAGAGAGAGAGAGAGAGAGAGAGAGAGAGAGAGAGAGAGAGAGAGAGAGGAGTGCTTTTATGGTAAAACTGATTGTGTCGCTGTGTATCGACCAGTGCTGAATAAAGCTATTCGAAAACGACCACTGGAGTTTGTGGACTTCGACTTCCTGGCGCTAACTAGGAGAACCTCCTGTACAGACAGGACCTTACGGGGAAACAAGTCGCAACATTTACACAGAGCTACATTTCACCTACGGCGTTCTGAACTGTGTAATCCTTCAGAGAGAGGGCTGCATGCACCCCAACCAGGTAAGATTGGTGAGAAGATCCTAATGTCTGATCGCAGGTTACTTCATCCTCTCCCTGTGACTACAGAAAATGCATGGCGAGAAATCTTATGTTGGGTAGTTTAGTGTGTGTGTGTGTGTGTGTGTGTGTGTGTGTGTGTGTGTGTGTGTGTGTGTGTGTGTGTGTGTGTGCGTGTGTGTGAGGCAGGGAGGGGCAGAATCGAGAATCAGTAGTAGGCCTATTGTTGGTCCAATGTTGGATATTGCTCAAGCAGACGACGCCATATCTTTGATTAAGTGCCCTGATTTCAAATTACGGGGAACAGCCCAAAAATGACTTTTCCGGTTTGATTGAAGTATCGTGCCTCTCCGATTGGTAATGTACACTCCACCCAAGTTGGATTTGTTTTCGAGACCATGTTGGATATGTTCATTTGGCAGTGTCACATACCTTCACTTGTCGACCTCCAACTTTTCCTCTTTGATTCCATCCTGTACATCGATTTACATGTCCCACCTATGTTGCCTTCCATGTATTGAATGGTTACTCATTTGATCGAGTCCCTAGTGACTCTGGGAATGGTAGGAGCCATGCTTTTTCCCATTTGGGTTTTTTACCGCAGGTCCTTCCTCCCTCGTGGCGCTTTTATCACCCAAATGGAGCGGAACGCGCTCGCTTCCCTCCTTGCCATAATAAAAAGGTGTCACAGCTGCAGTTTTCAGCTACCAGAACTGAGGCTCGGCTGTGGCCATTCGCAAATCGCAGACACGTTTTCATTGTGGTTTTTTCTCTGCATGCGCCTTGACACCAAGTTATGGTGGCCGACATAAATGTGACATTCCCGATACTATTCCCTTCTGTTTGTAAACAACTACATGTGTGTTAGATTAGAGTGCTTTGACTCACTGATTTATATTGGGTTGAACAGACTAATCTATGAATGTACGATTATATATCTTTTTTTGAATGTGCTAAGATTTATCGCACTTTGATTTACCAGTTCACACTGAATTGCGTATATGAATGCATGGTTTGTGTAGATGTAAACATGAACCAAATTCAGTGCACGTTTGTATTTATCGCAAAGGCTTGTGTCTTTCACTCTTGTTGACTAACAGGCGGCCAAGGAATGTATAGTCTGTTTGAAAGTACGTATGAAGTTATGGAAATGGATTTCATTCTATGTTGCAAGGGTTTGTGTTGCACGTGTTTTCTTTTCCATGAATTACCACACGGACTACACCCCTGGACGTGCACACTGGGACCTACAGTTTTGCGTCCTTCTCCTTGCACTTGCCTTGTTGCAGGCTTTGTGTTCTCACCTCTGTTGTGTGGTTGTGAGACACGGACTAACACCAAAAATAGTTTTTGGCAGCTTGGCTGGTTTCACCTCAGATGTCTTCAGAACACGAGAGTCTCACATACTAAATGTTGTGTAGTGACGCTTTCTCAAGGTCGAGAATGCTTGGAATTGCAGAGGTCATCATGAAGCAACATGATACATGTGGTGAGAATAAAAGATAACAGGTTGCCCACCCACCCATACCCACACCCACTCAGCCTACCCCCACCTACCCATCACCCACCCCGAAAAAAATTATTATGTATGTGCCGGTCAAATGGAAAACAAAGGGCTGGAAGGTTCCTTAATTAAGCCATACATGTAAAAACTGCCCTAAAGCATTTTGGAGACTGATGGATTACCTCATTTGCCTCTGTTCACTCTGAAGACCTACAAGTACAAGAGACAGGGTGCATTCCGTTGCGCTCTGCTTCATCTCTGCTACGAAGTATCAGGCTGAGGAGTTTTTGCTGGTTGTTTTTTTATTACTTAAAAAGCACATCATCATTAAGGCATTTGGAGGCCCTCTTTGGATACATGAATCCCAAAAATGATTTCACAGTCAATGTTATCCCTCTTGATCGAAGAGACGACTTAATAAAAGCATCAAGGTTGATTGTCATTGAAAACAGAAGAGAGATAACCATCACCGGTCACAAAGGAAGGTCAAGAGAAATCCCAAAATGTGCGGAGTCTGCTACTTCGTTACAGGCATGGGTATAAATGCCGATACGTTCACCAGCGTAGGGGCGCGTTTGTTTGGCAAGTGGCTCCTCGAGGGCGAGCGAGACGCACCTACGGCTAATAAGCGAGAAACGTAGGCAACGCCTAGCCCTCGCGATTCTCTCGAGATTCTACACCTAACAAACGCGCCCTAGGTCTGGTCTGACGCTGCAAGCGCAGAATCAGAATGCGGCTCATGAATATTAGTGAAGACGCTCGCGAGCTAACGCTACACATTTGTCAGATACAAAATTAGTGCATAAAATTCCATCTTTGTTTTTTTTTAAATCAGTCAATCAAATCAATGTCTCACATACACCCACACACTCGCACGCACGCTCACACACTCGCACACACACACGCACGCACACACAGTGACACACACACACACACGCACGCAAGCACGCACACACACACACGCACGCACGCGTGCGCAAACACACACACACACACACACACTTGCGCGCGTGCACTTACTTACTTGTATATTTGCTACATAAAAGGATCCTTCTCCATTATCATTTTTCCAACGAGCTGAACTGCATGCATGTACTCTAAAAACTTCATGCAGCAAGACATATTTATTAATCAGAGGAACGACACGAAAAGCGAGATCAAGGACAAGATAAAAAGGATTATGCATGGTGAAGGTTACTCACCCGCGGGGCTGTCAGACTTACAGGGGGTGCTTCTGTTGAACTTTGAAGAGTCTGGATGTCAGCAACACGCAGACGGAAGATAAAGTACAAAAACACATAACTGAGAGGTCTCGCTCTACGTTTCGACGTCGTCTGCCACGAATTGCTTGCCAGGAAATGCCATTGGCTGACAGACGATCGAAGATCCGGGTTCTCCGTCCTATCAACTCGTAAACAAGGGGCCTGTTCAAGAGGCCTACCGGTACGTACCGGTTGATACCGTTCGTCTCTTGAACGACTTGGTACGGCTACCGGTATCGACCGGTACGTACCGCGCCGGAACGCTGTTGCGCCTGTATAACCAAAATGGCTGCCATCGGGGAAAGGAAGAAAGTCGCCATCACAAATATGCGCTGTGGCACGCATTCGACCTGTGATTATTACCCAGCCTATGCGAAACGTTACAAGAAGTTAGGCTGATATTGTACTTTTTTTTTTTTTTACGAATAACTGCTCTGAAATAATTACCGGGCAAGATGTGAGCAAACATTTCTACGACAGATGGAGAAACAATTTCAAGGGAAGCAACTCTTATATCTTACATTTGCCCTTTGTTGTGTAACCTCCCTTGAGAAAAGCATTGAAATATTCTTGCTTACACCAAGTCAGCACTGTCGTTTTGACATAAATTTCTATTCGAGCGATGCCGAGCCTTCATGCACAGCTACAGCTTAATGTAATTCATCAGCTTCCACAAGGAACGAGCAGTCTGCAGCTGCTGGTTTACTCATTTGGTTAAGAAGCGCAATCTGCGACCATGAGAAGGCATCGCGGAAGCCATCTTGGCTACCGTTCGGTCATAACGAGTCGTTCAAGAGTGCACATTGGTGGCTCGGCTACGGTCGGCTACCGGTAGGTCGTCTTGAACGCACGGAAGCTGTCTGTGTAATTTATAGCTGAAAAACGTATGCATGCGCACTCTCCAGTCCCTTCTACCGCCACGCTTACTCAGTGTCGTTTGTGTGACAGATGCAAATGAGCAGTGCAACTCATGCACCCAGCTCCGCACCTACGCAAACACTTCAGTGAAATCGTTGTCCCACAAGTGCCTGTGCCGGAAAGTGGACTCTGACTCGCGCAAGCGTGATGTAGGTAATGCATATAGGCCGCTGGAGATAACACCTACACATCCGCATACGTACACATACACACTGACAGAGACACAGACACACACACACACACACACACACACACACACACACACACACACACACACACACACACACACGCTCAACTCGTATTGCCTGTCTCAGCCCAGAATTAAACCAGGAGCGGGTTTGAAAATAGGTAGTCGATTAAGAGCTAGCTAAAAAAAAAACTACCCAACGTGACGAACTATTGCGCATGCGTAGACGTCACGACAAGAGGTGAACTAGCCACATGTCAATGGCCGACGTGTTGCCGGTTCATTCAGAAAACGCTCTATTTCGAGATACTAGCAACCCATCCAAAGAAAATATAAGCCATGCACAGCATTAATTTATCAAAGGTGTATGTTGAATGCATTAATAGATCGTGAAACCTCCTACAGTTTACACATCGAATGCAGGTCAACGCATCCACGCCGAACATTTGTCTCCAAGATGGCGGCGCGCACTGTACTCATGCTGTCCGCCATCTTGAATCTTAAAAGGAAGCACCTCTCAATCTGCCTCGCTCAATCTACGCTCGTCTACGATTGGCTCGATAGCAAGCAAAGAATGAAACTGCCCATTCGGCGAGATCTGCGTAGATCTACCGAGATCTTCGCATTTTCAAACCCGGCCCTGGGCACCTTGTGTGAGTGCAGTGAGGGCACACAATAGTGCGAATAACCCTTACTGCAGCCATAGGCAAACGCGCAATCGCGCGCGCGCGCGCGTGCGCGCGCGTGTGTGTGTGTGTGAATTACTCCCCTGGGAGTGGGAGTGAAGACGAATTACTCCCCTGGGAGTGGAGACGAATTACTCCCCTGGGAGTGGAGACGAATTACTCCCCTGGGAGTGGAGACGAATTACTCCCCTGGGAGTGGAGACGAATTACTCCCCTGGGAGTGGAGATGTGCCGATACCTGTGTGCGTCCCATCTGTCACAGTCGTCAGGTTACAGTAAAGGATTCATCAAGTGGCCCAGTGATGAGGTATAAAATGTCAAGCGTTTCGAGCCTCTGATATGGGTGATGGGTCGCTGTATAAAACCAACACTTTACCTTTGTTTGCCATCGATGATGAAAAAGCACCGCACAGCCCACCTGGACCGTTGGGTCTGTTGCATCCTGATGACTCTTCCTGTAAACTGTGGCGCTCTTCCAAACAGGTCCTGGAAACGGGTCACGGAATTGGCAATGTACCTCCTACATCCCTCCTCCATGAGAAACACCTGCAGGGTTGAGGTCGTCTACATTTTTATCTCGTTGATTTACGTTATGGCCTTGTATGACCAACACGGTTGATGGGCCCTTGGGCTCCATCCATCCATCCCTAAGCGCTCCGTAGGTGACTAGGGAGATTCAGATTTGAATTGCGCTCTGGCTGCTATTATGATGGGCAGTAAAACTTGAATCTACTTCAAAGTTCAGAGTGTGTTTAATATAACTACTAAGTATATTGTACTGGAATCCACTGCCGCGAAGTGTTTTTATATATTGCTTAAAGTTCGTGTTATCTTATTAATGCATGCATGCATGCATGCATGCATGCATGCATCCATCCATCCATCCATCCATCCATCCATCCATCCATCCATCCATCCATCCATCCATCCATCCATCCATCCATCCATCCATCCATCCATCCATTCATCCATCCATCCGCATCTGCATGCCAGTCCCATTTCTACTGTTGGCATTGCGAGTAAAGCTCTGCTTACCTGGCCTCTCACACAAGACCATGCGAAATAGGCAGCCTTTGACGAGTATGAGATTCTCGATTCGACCACGAGAGGTTTCTTCGTCTTCCTTGAAAAGACGGTGAAGTCTGAATGTCGACTCGGGCAATGAGTGTCTTTTGAGACTTTGGCACTTAATCATCCATCAGTCTAAGTAGACGATGGATGGATGGATGCCTATCAGCCTTTGTAGGCTATGCAAAGCCATTAAGCACGAAAATCACTAAAGCAGTTTAGAGTAAACGCAAAGCAAGTCACGGTGCGTAGGGAGACGCGGTGGGTCAATTTTTACCCCGAACCCACAGGGGGACTAAGTAGACGAGCCCGTCTCCCCTGGGTTTAATCTGAACGCGTAGGTCTATTCTTGTGATCTCTCTCTCTCTCTCTCTCTCTCTCTCTCTCTCTCTCTCTCTCTCTCTCTCTCTCTCTCTCTCTCTCTCTCTCTCTCTCTCTGTCTTCGTCCGTCCGTCCGTCCGTGTCTGTCTGTCTGTCTGTCTGTCTGTCTGTCTGTCTGTCTGTCTGTCTGTCTGTCTGTCTGTCTGTCTGTCTGTCTGTCTGTCTGTCTGGCTGTCTGTCTGGCTGTCTGTCTGTGTCTGTGTGTCTTTCTCTCTGCCCTGACACACGACACAAGAGAAGTTAGGACCTCTTCTCCTCCATTCACTTTGGTGCAGCAAACATGTTTTGCACGCGAGTTTCGTTTAATTCCACGTACTCACTTCATAGCCAGTTTTCTGGTGCATTCTATACGCTTACAGATTCCATGCCAACAGAAGTTTTTACATGTCAGGCTCAGGAACGTTTTGCTCAGGCACAGGGACTTTTTGCAACGCAGTATCGCTGTTTGTCACAGCGCTAGGAAGCTTTGCCTTTCACACGCTGTGTCGCCGCTATCAAAATATTTGGACCATGACCCTTTGACCTTTTTGCCCTGCTGTCTTTGCCACAAAGTGTCTGCCGCGAGTTTGTCTTCTCCATTCACCCTCTCACTTCTGGGTCATACAAAAGATCATACATTACTAAGACCGCGCATTCGGCTGATTTTAGCGAGATTTCCGACAGAGTGATCTCCCCGTTTTCACGTGTCTCCCCCGGAGCGCTTGTGCGAAATACACATGTATAGTGAGTGTTGTATCTATGCCACGTGCGTGAGGAATAAAGCTTAGTGTATGAATAGCAGAATGCAAGTGCGTGCAAGGGTTTTTATAGTATTTCTTGAAAGCGATATGTATGTGAGAAACCGTTTGTTCCGTAGTTTGTAAACATGAGTTGAGCAGGGACGGGACGCGGATTCAGTTGCGCTGCGATGGGGGAGCGCCGCTTCCAGGCGTGCTGACCCGAGCTCAGAAGTTATCTACTGTTAGATACTCTTCAATGGCCGAAATTTCCCAGATCTGATTCCCAACTTCTTCATAAGTGTGTGCTACATCACCTTCCTCGCAGATTGTGAGTAATTACCTTTTCTCATATTCATAACTGGATCCTACCTACAACTGATCAACAATTTCGTCTCTCTGCGAGCCATAATGCCTCT
>JAWQFJ010001443.1:5538-35941 GCA_034096865.1 Theodoxus fluviatilis | reverse complement strand
AGTGTGTGTGTGCATGCGTGCATGCGTGTATTCCAGAGATACTGTCCAGGATAGCACAAACAACAGCAGCATTGGCAAAATTTGCATATTTTTGCATGTTAGGCAGCCATTTTGGATAACCCATAATTCTAATTACTGTCAAACTTTGATGTTTTGATTTACTGTTATGAGTTCTTTCATGTCAATGAAGCAAAAAAATGTCAATAAACATGTTTAAAAATTTAATGCTTCTGGTTCCTCAAATGATTCTTCTGGATTGCTTCTGTGCAACCCAACTCTGGCGTCGAACCAAAGTGGAAACTTACGCAGCGTACCTCTTCTACTGAAACCCATGATCAGATATTGCTTTGAAGAGTATTGATTCTATTTGTCTATTTTTCTATTTGGAGATATAACCAGGTGTGGCCCTCCCCCTGAGGGTGTCAGGAAGTGTAAAGGGCCAAAACACTTGTTGAAGGGGGCTCTTCCTCTGAATACTGTCAGTTACCTCACCCTGTTGGGAGTTTCTTGCCACTTGTCGTGTGCAAACTGTGAAATTTTTTCTGTCTGTCTTTGCAGGAAGAAATTGCTGTCCTTTGATCCATTTTTGCCTCTGTACTACGGGTGGTTTCTCAATGAAATGGACAGTGAACAGTTGCTGTACCTAGCAAGAAAACTGTTCTCGGAGAGTCTGACTGCCCTGCCTGCTCTGGCTCACACCCTTCTGTGTTACCTGAGCTCCAACTGCCAGCTGGATGATCCTGGTATGTTTTTACCGTGTATGGTGATGATGCTTGCATTCATGATGCGTCGTTTGCAAGTGCTCTGGCCACACACTGTTAACCCTTGGTCTTCAGGCAACCCTTGTTATCACTTAAAAAATAACTTGACTCCCAGGGGAGTGTGGGACTCAGCTTTGTAGGAACATGCCAAAGTTGATTTTCACAAGTTTCTGGCACAGCCCTCACGGGTACCCAGTTTTACTCCTGGGTGGGGAGAAGCAATGCAAGTTAAGCACCTTGCTCAAGGATGCAATTTTGGAATCTTCACAGGATTGAACACAGCACCATCCATCTGCTAGCAGCTGCAGGTCAGTCATGCTAACCACTGTGCTAACTCTGGTGATGTCGAATTTAGACTGCTGCAACAGTTTGCTACTGGGTGAAACCCAGGGTCAGCTTCAAAGACTTCAGCAGTTCCAGAACACTGCGGCACAAGCAGTTGAATGCCTGTCCAATCATTTTCATATGTCACCCATTCTTCATGACCTGCACTGGCTACCCACTGACCATTGAATTGAGCACAAAAGACTGCCGTGTGTGCAACTGTGTCAGTGGAGCAGCCCCAAGGTATCTGAGTGGTCTCCTCAGGAAGTATGTGCCTGGACGATGATCATTGTCATGGTCACTTCTCCAAGTTCAACGCTGCAAGACCAGGAAGTCTGGAGAGAGCATTTTAGAAGGCAGGAGCAAAGCTGTGGCATGGCCTTCCAGAGAAGCTGCGAAAACCGTCATCACTTAATTAAGGCCTTTAAATCATGCCTAAAGACTAACTTATTTCAACTTTGTGTTAAGCGCCTTGAGCATGCCCTTGGGCATGAGATTGACACTACAAAAGAGCCAATGCATGCATACATACATACATACATACATACATATCAAATTGACTTTATTCTCGAAAAAATACACACTTCGGTGCACTGAGAATATCACATCAAATACATACATACATACATACATACATACATACATACATACATACATACATACATACATACAAACATACAAACATATATACATACATACAGACATACATCACATCACATCACATCACATTACATATACACATACACACATACATACATACATACATACATACATACATACATACATACATACATACATACATACATACATACATACATACATACATACATACACTCAGCCACGGAACCTTTCTGATGCAGCAGTTTGTCCACGTGGCTGGTGCTAATGGTCTGCAATTGCTTGTGGCTAGTGAGCACCATGTTAGAAACTTGTTAGACCCTAGAGTTGTAAGGTGTGTAAAAGATGGAGATAGAGCTATGTTTTTCTGTAAACGTGTTAGACCCTAGAGTTGTAAGGTGTGTAAAAGATGGAGATAGAGCTATGTTTTTCTGTAAACGTGTTAGACCCTAGAGTTGTAAGGTGTGTAAAAGATGGAGATAGAGCTATGTTTTTCTGTAAACGTGTTAGACCCTAGAGTTGTAAGGTGTGTAAAAGATGGAGATAGAGCTATGTTTTTCTGTAAACGTGTTAGACCCTAGAGTTGTAAGGTGTGTAAAAGATGGAGATAGAGCTATGTTTTTCTGTAGCGATTTATCCCCCATATCTGGGTCCCAAACCACTTTACACTTTAGCCCCTGGTCACCAGGGCCGCTTGATCAATCCTTCACTGGCACGAGGTGACAAACGCAGTGATACACAGATATGGCGTGCACAGTCAGACACCAGCACTAACTCCACTCCCTGGGGAGAATTCCAACCTGACGCTGGCTTGTAGCCGAATGCGAGAGTTTATTGCATCACAGTGTGCCATTGCTTCCAACCTGACGCTGGCCTGTAGCCGAATGCAAGAGTTTATTGCATCACAGTGTGCCATTGCTTCCAACCTGACGCTGGCCTGTAGCCGAATGCAAGAGTTTATTGCATCACAGTGTGCCATTGCTTCCAACCTGATGCTGGCTTGTAGCCGAATGCAAGAGTTTATTGCATCACAGTGTGCCATTGCTTCCAACCTGATGCTGGCCTGTAGCCGAATGCAAGAGTTTATTGCATCACAGTGTGCCATTGCTTCCAACCTGACGCTGGCCTGTAGCCGAATGCGAGAGTTTATTGCATCACAGTGTGCCATTGCTGCCATCAAAGGTACATGGTTTTACTTCTGGGAGGGAAGAAACTATGTGAGTAAAGCACTTTTGCGCAAAGATGCAACTCTCAGAACTGCTCCCACTAGGAGCAAACCACTGCAGGTCAAATATGCTGACCACTTAGCCACAGGCTTGCATCGCTACCCTCCCATCCCTCTTAGGAGTAAATGTGGGGGTACCTGTAAGTGCTGAAGTGAATGATTATTAGAGTTAACTGCTGCTCATTCATCTGCTACCAGGTTGTATGTTCCCACGGGAGTTAAGATAGGCACAGTGATGTGAACAGTGTTGGAAAATATTTAATAGTATGATTATGCAAACTTCTCTCTATTTTAAGGCTCAGAGCTTTACAATACATTACTTTTTTTCTTATGTGAGATTTTGAATCCAACATCTGTCATAAGATTCTCCTATGAAACATAGTGTTTTTTTTAAATAAGAGTTGTAAAATGGAGGAGGACTGCAGCAGCAGATACTGCAGTAGCAAAAGTAGTTTCTGTGCTATGACAGCAAAAGCAGTAGTAGCAGCAGCAATATGAACAGTAGCAGAAAGTACACCAACAGCAGAAGCAGTAGTAGCAGCAGCAATATGAACAGTAGCAGAAAGTACACCAACAGCAGTAGCAGTAGCAGTTGATGTTCACCATCCTTTGGATTTGTGTGCTTCAGCAACAGAGAGAGAGGCGTTGGCCAACTACTTCAGCCGCAGCCCGGAGCATTGCAACTCTTTGCTGCACTGCACGGCCAAGTTCCTCGGTCGAGGGCGGAACAGCCAACCAGGTGCCAAGGACTACCATGCGATGGAGATGGTGCAGGCTTCAGTTGGACGTGCCTTTGTCCTCGATATCTTTGCCATCTCCATCTCCCCATTCACTCTGGGAGCTCGCGTTCGCCTGACCCCCGTGCAGCTACCGCTGTACGACAAGCCCGAGGAGCGAGACTGGGGAGCAAGTGGCCAAGCCCAGGATCTTGACCGCCCCCAAGCCTGGGGGAATGGGGAAGCGGCGAGGCTGGTGGGAGAGAAGGTGGTGGAGTTGACCTTCAACGGGACTGGTGATCGAGTTCGGTACGCCTGGCGTGGCAGGAGTGCACACATCACACTGGGATGCGCGCCCGGTGTGGAGCCCCGCCAGACCAACTTTGACACACTACAGTTGTGTGACGAGGAGCTTGCCGCCACGGGCCGTGTGGACTACATTCCCATGACCTTGGGCAGGCTGCATTACTATGGCAACAGTCTGGCATGCATCTACCTGTGCAACCCCATCCGAGTCCCGGCTTTGTTCTCAGGCCACTACTGAGAAGTGAAGTGTGCTGTAAGTCTGCATCTACCTGAGGGATCTCGTCATCAGGATGACTGTATTGTATTCCCGAGTAATTCCTGAGGCGTGGAGTATATATTGTTTAGGAACATGGGAAACATACTTTTGTTCAGCACTGCATCTGAGAGATATTTTCTATGGAGAAGTGTGTATTTAATGTGCGATTGTGAAGTTACAATTCTGTGAAGTTTGTTCTCAGAAGTAACTCCCGGGAGATTTCTATATATATAAAGTGTGCCTAGCTGCTCCAAGTCAATGAAGCGTATCCTGTAGAGTGCTACATGAGAGATATTTCTCAGGAAAACTGTGGTCCGTGGAGTTCCTCATTACTTGCTTTCTGTGGAGAACCATCTGTGAAGTGCTTTCAGTCGATCTCAACATCTGGAAAGTGTAATACGTGTGGTATGCTTGATTCACTGCAGAAGCGGAGAGTTCTTGTCGATTTTTTATTCTGAGATTTTTTCCCCCTTCTTTTGCTGCTTGCTAAGTGGTCAGAGCATTCAGACATCAGCAGAGAGGTTGCATCTTTGGTCTCTGCAAGTGCATCTTGAAACTTTCCGTATTCTCTGCAAAACTTTGTTTCTCCATTAAAAACGTATGCTGTCTGCTGATTCTGAACTCTATGTTCTGAGGATAGCTGGATTGGTGAAACATAATCAATGGATCATGAAGGGCTGGGTTTTTTAAGGATCACCAACTGTGTGAAAATTGTTTGCTCTGGATTCTGTTGTACAAGAGATGGATCTGAGCACAACTCCAGAATAGAAACTAGAAGCAGTGGGGTTCCATTGAAAAGATCTGAAGAACTGTAGGGTGGAGCAAGAGGAGAGAGAGAGAAGAGCTCGCAGCACAAAACAAGTGCCCTTCTCTAAAGAGCTGCAAGATTTGCAAGGACAGATTCACTGAATGAGATTAATCCTTGAACACTGATGAAGAAGAGACCAGCATGAAACAAGTGCCCTTCTCTAAAGAGATGCAAGATTGGCAAGGACGTATTCACTGAATGACATTAATCCTTGAACACCAGTGAAGAAGAGATATGCATAAAACAAGTGCCCTTCTCTAAAGAGCTGCAAGATTTGCAAGGACAGATTCACTGAATGAGATTAATCCTTGGACACCGGTGAAAAAGAGATATGCATAAAACAAGTGCCCTTCTCCAAAAAGCTGCAAGATTTGCAAGGACGTATTCACTGAATGAGATTAATCCTTGAACACTGATGAAGAAGAGACCAGCATGAAACAAGTGCCCTTCTCTAAAGAGATGCAAGATTGGCAAGGACGTATTCACTGAATGACATTAATCCTTGAACACCAGTGAAGAAGAGATATGCATAAAACAAGTGCCCTTCTCTAAAGAGCTGCAAGATTTGCAAGGACAGATTCACTGAATGAGATTAATCCTTGGACACCGGTGAAAAAGAGATATGCATAAAACAAGTGCCCTTCTCCAAAAAGCTGCAAGATTTGCAAGGACAAGTTCACTTACTGAGACGGATCCGTGCACTGTGATGAAGAGGAGACATGACCTGAAACAAACACTTTCTCAGAGACAATGTGAGGAAGGATGCAGATGTTTGCAAAACTCCTAATTTAAATCATTTTCATGTTTTTCTTCAATTGTCCCTTGCAGTTTTCAGAGCTTTATCTTGTGAGACTGTATTTTCAAATCAAAAACGTTTTAGACAGAAAAACGTGTTGCCATTTGTCTTATGACTGAGGACTCCTCGAATGAAAAGGGAAGAGGACAGATGTGTTCACAGCATGATCATTTACATAATCTAGTTGTAAATAAGAGGAGTTTTTGTTGATATCAAAACAAGTGACTCACTGTCACTCTAGTAGTTGTCAAATCATAGTTTCATCAACTGCAGATAGTGTGCAACTTCATAAGATTTTGCCCTTAATATTTGTATCGTTATCTTAATGTCACTTATACCAGTAGTTTACCAGTCTGCAGCAAAAATCACATATCCATGCAGTTTTGTTGATGAGCTGATGTGAAGCACCGATAGTTTCACTTCACTTCTTGTAGCTTTTTGTCAGGTAGTTTTACAGGGTAAGTTATCAGAGGGATAGAGGGAAGGGAGGGGGAAAAGAGAGAAAAAATTGCACAAGGGAGATAGAGGGAGACTCTAGAGTCAAAGGATTTTTTTTTCAAGGACTGTTTGTTCCCACGTTTATAGATTTATTTTCTATGTATAAAGTGCTAAACCAACTTTTTGTTTTTGATACTTGTAATGAAAAGAAAGAGTTGTCTTTAGTTTATAAGAAACTCATTCATGTGAGCAGAATTTCATTCATATTTGTATTTATTATTTCTTTTAAATCAAAGAAATGTTTTATGAAAATCTTAAATGGAGACAAACAAGTGCAGATTTTACTCTCGCACATTTCTGTGTGGTCTTAGAAGGCTTTTGTGAATGCTTTATAACTGTAGAATATTCCTTGTGCATTAACCCTTTCCTGACTGACATCGCCAACTCAAAAAACGGCAGTTCCTGCCTGGGGCTACCAACTCAAAAATGCAGAAACCTGGGTGGTTTTAGGAAAATGTCTAAAACTCTCTCGTTTGAGCTTCAATCATCATGAATCTTTAGGACACAACAGATACATGATTATTGCGTCAATCTATGCTGTTTAAGACTTCGTGCTGGTGGGTGCTCAGCCTAAATGAGAATACTTGTTACCCGTCAGAAAAGGGTTAAAGGAGTTGACACCTCCTTTCTTTACCCCTTGCCGTCATTCCCATACTTGCCAAGCTGTCAGTAAAGCTTCCTTGTTTTTAATTTAGCAGTCAAGTATTCACCTTGGTGAGTTGAAGTTTGAGAGTTTCGCATCTGGTCGTTCAACTTAGAATGATGACTTTGTACGAGAAAACGGGAGAGCTAGCTCACACCTTTACCTGGCAGTAAGGAGTGGAATGGGAAGGACACAGAGGGGGGTATACAGCTTAACTGGACATGGTATGTTAATATGCATTATAGTTTTCACTGACGAATCTCCCTCCAATCAGGAAAAAAAAGGAACTTGCTATTGGAGCAGATGTATTCCTAGTTGATAAGTGCTTGATTTACTGGCGTATTGTCTCAAGTTGTTCTGCAAGAAAAAGAAGTGTTTTCTAATGTGTCTACCAAAGAGGAAATGAGTCCATATTGAAAGGTATAAATATGCTCAGAGGAGAGCTCACAGCCCGAATTTGAGGACGGGCTCATGCAGGAGAAAAGCTTTGTGTGTGCAAGTGTTAGTCTTTAAACCTCAGAGTGCCATGATAACCACACAAAAAAATCATGCTCCCAGTGCACTGAGATTGATGGCAGACCAGGTCTGATGTGTGCTGTGCTCTCATTGGCTGATAGAAATAGGCTCTAACCAATAGAAAATGTGCTTAGTGAAGTTAGTTTGAGTGGCCGAAAATTCGGAATGTGGCACTCGGAGGGTTTTGATGCTCATTTCTGAACAGTTTTGATATATATTGATATTTGAAACACTATTCTCTGTTGAATGCATCTCAGGCTGCATCCCTAGTCGGTGTTGATTAGATGCTAGGGGGTGGGGGGTAGGAAAGCAGAGGTAAATAAAATGTTGACTCCATCCCACCAGATGCCGAAGGCAGTTTTACAGCTGTGATTCTTGTAATTCTGCTGGCACTGCAGCTATGGAGCCTTGTGCTTCTGGTGACGACTATGCAACTATTCCATATATATATATTTATTATCAGACTGTCAAATATGTTCTCTGGCAGCATCAGAGTGTGTGCTGGAAGACAGAGGTCCAGATTTGTACCATCCTAGATGGTCTTATGCAAGATGTTTTCCCTTTTATAAATGCATATTATATAAAGAGAAGTGTGATGATTTGTTGATTTATTATTATCGGTGTAAGAGATTTAAGTGATTTTTACATCTACCGACGTGTCCTTTTCATGATGTGTGAATTTTGTATGAAGTGCCCCAGGAATCAAAATCCTGTAATTAAATTCCTTCCTCTACCACTGTAATTGATATCAAACAGAACCTGCATCGAACAGTTTTGGCAATGTGTTACACTCATTTAGTTTTTCCCATTCTTTTACTCTTATTGATAACATTTCATGTAATTTCTTTTTTTATCTACAGGCTATTTTACTGACGAGTTCATTATGTGGTTATGATACTCCAGGAATGTAATTCCTTTCTACACTTATTGATATCAAATAATTATCTTTTAATATAATACTAAAGAAATCAAATTGCAGCCAAGAGATGCTCTATTTTAGATGAAAGTTAACAGCCTGCAAGATGGTTTCTGTCATAAATCAAAAGGACCACAATATTACGCACTGCGTATGTGTGCATGCTTGTGATATGAGCCATGTACACAGCGGGCTTCTTTTCTGAATACTCTCATAGAAATGCAACCTTCCTTGCAGTAAAGAGTCTAGAGTTGACTGGTCTTGGATTGATCGTGCTTGCCTGTAGTAAGCCTTGGTTGATAAGCCCAAATTAGTGCCATCTTCAACTACTGTCTCTCCCCTGTGTGTGTGTGTGTGTGTGTGTGTGTGTGTGTGTGTGTGTGTGTGTGTGTGTGTGTGTGTGTGTGATGTTTTTGTGTGTATGCATGCAAGTGTATGTATAAGCATGTACATGTATACTCATGCTAGTATGTAAGCGCTATCTCAATGTGTTTTTCTTTTTCACTATTCACCCCTTGATCCAACACTCTCTCCCCCTTTTTTTCTTCCTCCCTCTTTCCTTCCTTTCCTCCCTCTCCCTCTCTCCTTCCTTTCCTCCCTCTCTCCTTCCTTTCCTCCCTCTCTCCTTCCTTTCCTCCCTCTCTCCTTCCTTTCCTCCCTCTCTCCTTCCTTTCCTCCCTCTCCCCTTCCTTTCCTCCCTCTCTCATTCCTTTCCTCCCTCTCTCCTTTCTTTCCTCCCTCTCTCCTTCCTTTCCTCCCTCTCTCCTTCCTTTCCTCCCTCTCTCCTTCCTTTCCTCCCTCTCTCCTTCCTTTCCTCCCTCTCTCCTTCCTTTCCTCCCTCTCTCCTTCCTTTCCTCCCTCTCTCCTTCCTTTCCTCCCTCTTTCCTTCCTTTCCTCCCTCTCTCCTTCCTTTCCTCCCTCTCTCCTTCCTTTCCTCCCTCTCTCCTTCCTTTCCCCTCTCTCTCCTTCCTTTCCTCCCTCTCTCCTTCCTTTCCTCACTCTCTCCTTCCTTTCCTCCCTCTCTCCTTCCTTTCCTCCCTCTCTCCTTCCTTTCCTCCCTCTCTCCTTGCTTTCCTTCCTCTCTCCTTCCTTTCCTCCCTCTCTCCTTCCTTTCCTCCCTCTCTCCTTCCTTTCCTCCCTCTCTCCTTCCTTTCCTCTCTCTCTCCTTCCTTTCCTCCCTCTCTCCTTCCTTTCCTCCCTCTCTCCTTCCTTTCCTCCCTCTCTCCTTCCTTTCCTCCCTCTCTCCTTCCTTTCCTCCCTCTCTCCTTCCTTTCCTCACTCTCTCCTTCCTTTCCTCCCTCTCTCCTTCCTTTCCTCTCTCTCTCCTTCCTTTCCTCCCTCTCTCCTTCCTTTCCTCCCTCTCTCCTTTCTTTCCTCCCTCTCTCCTTCCTTTCCTCCCTCTCTCCTTCCTTTCCTCCCTCTCTCCTTCCTTTCCTCCCTCTCTCCTTCCTTTCCTCCCTCTCTCCTTTCTTTCCTCCCTCTCTCCTTCCTTTCCTCCCTCTCTCCTTTCTTTCCGCTCTCTCCTTTCTTTCCTCCCTCTCTCCTTCCTTTCCTCTCTCTTTCCTTCCTTTCCTCCCTCTCTCCTTTCTTTCCTCCCTCTCTCCTTCCTTTCCTCCCTCTCTCCTTTCTTTCCGCTCTCTCCTTTCTTTCCTCCCTCTCTCCTTCCTTTCCTCTCTCTTTCCTTCCTTTCCTCCCTCTCTCCTTCCTTTCCTCTCTCTCTCCTTCCTTTCCTCTCTCTTTCCTTCCTTTCCTCCCTCTCTCCTTCCTTTCCTCCCTCTATCCTTCCTTTCCTCCCTCTCTCCTTCCTTTCCTCTCTCACTGATTGTCAGTTGTACACTGCTGTGACTGACTGGCTGCACTTGATAGAAAGTGTGCATGTGTGCATGTGTATGCATGTGGGTGCATGTGCGTGCATGTGTGTGTGAGTGCATCGGTGCTTTTTGCTCTAATCTACACACAGACACACTCACACACAGACATACACACACACACACACACACACACACAAACACACAATTTTTGCTGTCACTCACCCTACCTTTCCTCCTCTTTCTCTGTCCTTCTTCTCTCACTCTCAGCTTATCACCTGTCCACTGCTGTGACTGACAGGATGTGCTGCTGGTGTGGTGCAGACTCTGTGCAGGCATTCTAAGTCGGGTCCACATGCTAAACCCATGTGTAAGTAGAGGCCTTCCGTTGCTGCTGAGACTGTGAACTTTGGCCTCTCTCTGGAGTCATAAGACCCCCAAAAAGTTTTTTTCAGGTTACATGGCCAAATTTTTTAAAATAAAAATTGGGTAGGGTTTTATATACAAAAGATGTTTAGTACATTAGGAAAAAATGTCTCAATGTAATTATGTCTGTGCGTGAACGATACTTGGTGAACATCTACAATGCACCTACCTCTGTATGACTGCGTTAGCTTTGGTTCAACGTCTATGGCGTGCCAAAGCAAAAAAACAAAAAAATATTAATACAAATTCCCTTCACTTCCAACTTATCTACAATGTATACCAGATCCTGGCAGCCCCCCCCCCCCCCCCCCCCCCAGTGCACTCCCCTCTTGCATGAGTACACGGTCAGCCCCTCAGCCTTCACTCGCTTGTTGAAACCATGTCTTTGGCTGGCGGAGATGGAGATGGGCGAGCATGCTTTGGGGTTGGACGATGTGCAAGGCGCAGTGCTGTGTTTCTATCTCTGGGATGGGAAGAGTCTGGGTCTATTACAATGTCTCATACATGTAAAATTTAATTGAAGTCATTCTCGATTCTGAGGAAGGATTTACAAGCTAGAGAGCACTCTGAGAGCGTAAAAGATGGGTGTTTCTCAATGTTGTGGCCTTATATAGCCTACAAGGCTGCATCCATCCATCCATCCATCTTCCATGGCCTGTATAAGTAATGCAGCATGTTCTGCTAGCCAGGCCTGACTCTACAAGTACAAAGCTTTGTTCATTTTATAATTTATTAGCTAAGAGCGATATCTGAGTGTGGAACTCGTACATTCGAATCATCAATAGTTTGACTTCATGAACTTCATGAAATGTGAAGAGAAAAAAAATCTTTGTGCTTCCAATTTCCTAACCGAATAACATAATCTGTCCTGCATACTACTCTCTTTCCGTCTTTTCTAGTATTTATTAAGTTACAAAACGCAAAACATAACAAATTCTCACCACTTACAAAGTGATCCGAACAAATAAATCGATCTGCCTTAGTGTCAAAAGTGAGTGACTTCAGGTTCAGTTGAGCAATCCACTCATGGCGCCTTTGAGTTGTAAGATCCAGCATTTCCTTGCCTTTTCGCGTTGCAACACGCGGTACGACAAAAAAAAAACCACATCGATCTTTCTCTCTGTCAGCCCTATTGTGGCAGTTCTTCACACAGCAGGAGATCACCATTGTAGAAACAACAAACTTTCTGCTCCAAAAACAGTCGTGTCTCACAGATTTTGTAAGTTACCTCATCACTGAATTAAGGATCAAATCTGACACCCTAGATCATATGATTATAAACCATTTGCAATGGTAGATTTAAGATAATATGATTATAAACCATTTGCAATGGTAGATTTAAGATCATATGATTATAAACCATTTGCAATGGTAGATTTAAGATCATATGATTATAAACCATTTGCAATGGTAGATTTAAGATCATATGATTATGAACCATTTGCAATGGTAGATTTAAGATCATATGATTATAAATCATTTGCAATGGTAGATTTAAGATCATATGATTATAAACCATTTGCAATGGTAGATTTAAGATAATATGATTATAAACCATTTGCAATGGTAGATTTAAGATCATATGATTATGAACCATTTGCAATGGTAGATTTAAGATCATATGATTATAAACCATTTGCAATGGTAGATTTAAGATCATATGATTATAAACCATTTGCAATGGTAGATTTAAGATAATATGATTATAAACCATTTGCAATGGTAGATTTAAGATCATATGATTATAAACCATTTGCAATGGTAGATTTAAGATCATATGATTATAAACCATTTGCAATGGTAGATTTAAGATCATATGATTATAAACCATTTGCAATGGTAGATTTAGGATCATATGATTATAAACCATTTGCAATGGTAGATTTAAGATCATATGATTATATACCATTTGCAATGGTAGATTTATCAACACACAGTGTGGTCCGGCGATGCTAACAACTTGTGAAAAATGTGAGTGAATTCACCAGGCCTTGGATGTTGCCATCTGTGGGTTGGGGGTCAGAATAGACCCACCGTGTCTCCCTGCGCGATTTGTAAGAGGCGAATAACTAGGGACACCGTGACTTGATTTGCACTTACATGGAACAATTCTAATGATTTTCATCCTTAATTAATGGCCTTACATATCCTACAAAGGCTGATGGGCCGTAAAACTCCATTCATCCTTGGATGTTGTGCCTTGTTGAAATGACTGGACTGTTAGCAAGTTGTTTGTAAATAAAAAAATTCTTCTTGCTTGCAAAACGTGTTTTTGATATCGTGGCTTTTCCCTGTCTGGATTGCAAAAGATGGATGGATGAATTTATATGGACATTGATCATGAGAGTCATATTAGAGCTGACAGAATAAGAGTAGGCTATAACAATTTCTCTCGGTGTTTGCTTCTACTGAATCTTGTAGGGAGACTTGGTGGGTCTATTGTTGCCCCCGTCCCACAGAGGAAAGAAAGAATGCAGAGGAGTAAAAACTGCAAGAATGATCGCTTTCTTTAAAAGTTTCTTTAATACAATATTCAGATCATTCAGTTATTGCTTGCATGCATCATCATGAAAATAATCAGCATAAACAACCAATCAGACTTGGGATCACAGGTCACAAGTGCAATAACAGATCCGTCATTACACCCCTCAACAATCTCAGCATGTAAAATCAGCCCAGATGCAACAAGTTGGTTTAGAGGAAAAGTGCCAAGTTCTGTTTTTGAAAAAATATTCGAGAATATTTTCATGAATACAACAGCATGTTTTATAACACGATTACAAAGTAAGTGGTATATTAAAGTATTTCCGATCAACTGAAACTAAAATGCCAGTGTACTGCGTCCCACTTCGAACATGGTAGGTCACACTTGTAACATACTAATTCACAAATTGCAAGTCATGTGACCCGCTCCTCGCGTTTAATGCTGAAAGCAAGCTCACAAATCAACTTCTAATCGAGTTTCACTTTTCTATTTAAAGAAAAAAGAGAAGAAGAAGAAGAGGAAGAAAGATTTTTAAAAGATGTGCTGTCCTAACATAGTTTTCATGGCTGTTTCGCTCTTGAAAAAAAAAACTTTTCCTCCAACTCCTTCATTGCTCTGTGGACATTTATTATGTAGTACATCCAATCTTCACTGCTGACAATGCTGTAAGGATGTGCGCAATACGTTCAAAGACAAAAAGACAAGGACAGCCTCAAACACCGAAATGCCAGCCTGTGAGCTGGAACTGTGCGCTATGAAATGTCTGGGCTAGGGGTCCTGGACTCAGCAGGTCAATTCAGCCTTCAAGAGCAGCTAGCAAGACCGTGTTAAGGGTGCCAGAGAACGCAGGATATCGCCAGCACCTTGGTGACAGCGTCACTCCAGTGCCCATACTGTCCTTGTGTCCAGGATTGGACTTGTCAGCCAAATCCTGGCCCATGAATAACGACTGCAGAACATATGACATCATTGAGAGTACGTTAAACTGTAGTGTAATGCTCTCTGTATGACCCTGCTATGCTAAGAATTTATTCAGTGGCTTATAGATCTACTCCCCTTGAAAGCAATTTACACCATGGGTGTGATCTTCAGATATATTGCAAGTTGTTTTCTCTCTCCACTCTGTGCCAATAAAATAAAACAAAACCAAAAAGCAAACAAACAAAAAATCCCACAAGCAGTGGAGAGGTAAAAAATAAATAATCCTGCACGGAAACAATGAAGTCTCCCTTCACTGGCCACTGTCAAACTTCAACCATAAAAATGATTCGCATTCATATGGGATGTTAACTCACGTTTACATAAAATCAACAGCCCACAGAAATGAACATAGTATGACTTTATAACCACCACTTCCCACTCCTTGCTGCCAGTCCCGTACAAACCTCACTGCCCACCACCTCCCAGTACCTCTCTCCCCTGTTTTCGTCCTCTGACTCAGTTCTAAATTTAGCAGTCATGTGACCACCTTGGGACAGTGTTGCCTAATTTTCCTTCCCTCCCAGCCTTGTTGCTAAATTTATAAGGAGTTTGAATACAGAAACTAGAGTTTGTCCTCACCTTTGATGGGCAGCGAGGGCAGTGTGGGAACAGACAGCTATGGAGCAACTCAGCATTAGTTGACATCGTCTATTAATAACTTCCACTCAAGTGAGTTAAACTGGCCACTGATGTCAACAACACATGAGCATGGTGTACAACGTTTCACCCCCTTCCAGCAACACATAAATGCTCACAGGACTTATTAAGTTACGTGCACTGCTTCACACAGTGTCTGAAATACAGTGCTGGGACCCTGCAGGAGAAAGAAAGAAAGAAGGATAGAAAAAGATCAGGCAAGGATTGAACTCATCCTCCTGGTTTGCTGAGTGCTCTGACCACTGAACAACTGAGGTGGCCAGGATGTATGCATATGCACACACACACACACACACGAAAACACACACATGCAAACACATGCAAGCATATATACACACAATTATTTATGCACAAGTATAGGCATTCACATATGCATACACACATGTGCATATACATTAAAACCATGCCCCCAATTTGCAGCACATATGCATCTTAAAAACAAAAAACACACATGTATCAATCACACACACATAGACACAGACACAAGAACATGCATGCAAGCACATACACATTTTTGCACAAGTATAGGCATATACATACACATACACACACATGTGTATGCACATTAATACCATGCCCCCATTTTTCAGCACAAACAGCTTAAAAACAAACACACACACACACATATACACAAGCACATACACACACATATGCACAAGTATATGCATACACACTCACGTACACATTTGCATGCAAATTTAAACAATGCCCCCAAATTCACTCACACACAAACACACACACACACACACACACACACACACACACACACACACACACATATATGTAAACATGCATGAGCATTCCCAGAAGCACATGCATACAGACACATATTTAAGTTTTGCTCAGCCGCAAAAATTATTTGCTCCTGGCTTGTATAACATCCTTCCTTCTCCAAGAAACGGCTGATCCATGCCATGAACAAACAGGCACGATTCATAATCCTCATCATGAAATAAGACACTGCTCATCACCACTCAGTGAACTCAGCATTCTACAGTACTTAACAAGAAGCGACAGTCCAAAAAATATAAATCCAGCATGTGGGGTAAAATTGTCTGGACAACATATTTTAATTGTTCATGTGGCCAAATATTAAAGAAAAAATTACCCCCCCCCAAAAAAAAGGAGAAAAATCCAGAAATGATATCAGTACACAATATCAAGTAATGTTGCCTCACAAAGGGAGGGTAGCCGGGGTCGGACTGACAACAGTACCAAAAATACGTCGTGACAAAAGCTTCCGACTAAAATTGTATTATTTCTTATATAAATAAATTTTGGCCCTGAAAAGGGCCGTTTGTTTCTTCGTTTTCTTTCAAGTAATGTTGAGGAACCGATATATTGGAAGCATTGTCTGGGGAAACACATCCTGAGATCTATAGCCAGGAGATGGTATCAGTGATCAATATGAAGTATAACACTTGAGCAGACCTGCTCAATGCTCCCCTCGTCAGCTGGAACCCCTGGCTGCTGGGCTTTCGGGGCCTGCTCCAGTAGCTCAGCCAGGGGCCTGCTCCAGTAGCTCAGCCAGGGGCCTGCTCCAGTATCTCAGCCAGGGGCCTGCTCCAGTAGCTCAGCCAGGGGCCTGCTCCAGTAGCTCAGCCAGGGGCCTGCTCCAGTAGCTCAGCCAGGGGCCTGCTCCAGTAGCTCAGCCAGGGGCCTGCTCCAGTAGCTCAGCCAGGGGCCTGCTCCAGTAGCTCAGCCAGGGGCCTGCTCCAGTAGCTCAGCCAGGGGCCTACTCCAGTAGCTCAGCCAGGGGCCTGCTCCAGTAGCTCAGCCAGGGGCCTGCTCCAGTAGCTCAGCCAGGGGCCTGCTCCAGTAGCTCAGCCAGGGGCCTGCTCCAGTAGCTCAGCCAGGGGCCTGCTCCAGTAGCTCAGCCAGGGGCCTACTCCAGTAGCTCAGCCAGGGGCCTGCTCCAGTAGCTCAGCCAGGGGCCTGCTCCAGTAGCTCAGCCAGGGGCCTGCTCCAGTAGCTCAGCCAGGGGCCTGCTCCAGTAGCTCCGCCAGGGGCCTGCTCCAGTAGCTCAGCCAGGGGCAGCCCCAAGCAGCAAAAGAGGCTACTGGGACCTCAGGACAAGTTCAGTTTTTCTACCTCATGTATGTCATGACTTATAAGATGATTATTATTATATATGTGACACATGGAAATGTCCCTGGCATTCTGATATATTGACATCCGGGGGAGGGGGGGACACAATGAAACATCAAATACCAAACAATTTTCCAACCAACCTTATTGTGTTTAGCATTCATTCTTACATCTGCATGCAACTTTGCAGCTTGTTACCTTGAACAAAAGACACTTATTTCCAGATGGTGAAAATGTCACCCCAACAAAAAGTATACCTTCTGTCATACATAAGGTAGAAAGATTAAACTTAGTATGAACTTTTCTTTGTGGAGTGTTTGTGTTGTGCACCAAATTTCAAAAGCACAACTCAATTTCTGAACAGTTGTAAAGAGATTAATGAATGAATGGATGGATGAATGAATGAATGAATGGATGGATGGATGAATGTATGAATGGATGGATAAATGTATGAATGGGTGGATGAATGGAGTTATGTGGCCTATCAGCCTTTGTGGGCTATGTCAGACCATTGATCACGAAACACTAGAGCTGAGTAGAGAAAGAGCAAGCCACGTTTCGAGTTTCGTAGTCGCTGGCTCTTTATGACTCCAGTAGACAGACGTGATAGATCTATATCTCGCCCCAAAATCCATGAGGGAGATTGTACAGAGAAAAAACCCACTGAAGATTTTTCTATGACATGTTCAACTTATAATTATGCGGATTTGGAGAGCTTGCTGAAGGGGAGACACGGATATAAAAATGGTCAAAATGTAATTTTCTGGGGATTTTGACTTATGAGCATTGTTTAGTTGTTTCAACCCTCTGCAATGTAATTTCAATAGTCTCTCTACTTAAAACATGCTAGAAAACATTAAAAAATTTGAAGGAAGAACCTTACCCCTCTGAGAATTTTCACCGGCACTGTTGGAATACATAGAAGATGAGAAAAAACAAGTTTTCCCAGGGTTTCTTTTTTTAAAGTTTTTTGGTAAACTACTTTTTGTGAACTTGAAATTATGCTGAAAATATTTGAAGCATTGTACAATTTTGTAATTTTCAGGGTGTGTACTATATGCATGTAGCAACATTTTGTCACATGGGTTTGTGATATTAGCCCCTAGGTCAGCAACTATAAATTAAACAAGTTCTAAAAATGGAGAGTCTTTTGAGTAAATCAAATAATAAAATATCCTATTCAAAAGTATCTGGAATTTTCCCAAAAGGATGTGATAAGTTTTATATTGAAATGACAAATCTAAGGAAACAAAAACTTAAATTTTGCTATACAGTGTATATATAGTTTTTGAGCTGTATATTTTTGAAAAAGAAAATTTTACAGTACATGTTATTCAAATAATTCACAGATGACCTACTTTTTTTCCTCCATTGAGCTAAAGTGGTTTTCAATTATTTTCATGTATATCGTTGAATTGCCATGCATGAAATTTTCAAAACTCATTGCAGTAGAAAAAAATTCTCTATTACCCATGTCTCCCCTTTAGGTCCAGACGAGTTTGAATGTCCCTGCATCACTAGAATCCTAACACACCTCCTGGTCCAGACGAGTTCGAATGTCCCTGCATCACTAGAATCCTAACACACCTCCTGGTCCAGGCGAGTTTGAATGTCCCTGCATCACTAGAATCCTAACACACCTCCTGGTCCAGACGAGTTTGAATGTCCCTGCATCACTAGAATCCTAACACACCTCCTGGTCCAGACGAGTTCGAATGTCCCTGCATCACTAGAATCCTAACACACCTCCTGGTCCAGACGAGTTTGAATGTCCCTGCATCACTAGAATCCTAACACACCTCCTGGTCCAGACGAGTTTGAATGTCCCTGCATCACTAGAATCCTAACACACCTCCTGGTCCAGACGAGTTCGAATGTCCCTGCATCACTAGAATCCTAACACACCTCCTGGTCCAGACGAGTTTGAATGTCCCTGCATCACTAGAATCCTAACACACCTCCTGGTCCAGACGAGTTTGAATGTCCCTGCATCACTAGAATCCTAACACACCTCCTGGTCCAGACGAGTTTGAATGTCCCTGCATCACTAGAATCCTAACACACCTCCTGGTCCAGACGAGTTTGAATGTCCCTGCATCACTAGAATCCTAACACACCTCCTGGTCCAGACGAGTTTGAATGTCCCTGCATCACTAGAATCCTAACACACCTCCTGGTCCAGACGAGTTTGAATGTCCCTGCATCACTAGAATCCTAACACACCTCCTGGTCCAGACGAGTTTGAATGTCCCTGCATCACTAGAATCCTAACACACCTCCTGGTCCAGACGAGTTTGAATGTCCCTGCATCACTAGAATCCTAACACACCTCCTGGTCCAGACGAGTTTGAATGTCCCTGCATCACTAGAATCCTAACACACCTCCTGGTCCAGACGAGTTTGAATGTCCCTGCATCACTAGAATCCTAACACACCTCCTGGTCCAGACGAGTTTGAATGTCCCTGCATCACTAGAATCCTAACACACCTCCTGGTCCAGACGAGTTTGAATGTCCCTGCATCACTAGAATCCTAACACACCTCCTGGTCCAGACGAGTTTGAATGTCCCTGCATCACTAGAATCCTAACACACCTCCTGGTCCAGACGAGTTTGAATGTCCCTGCATCACTAGAATCCTAACACACCTCCTGGTCCAGACGAGTTTGAATGTCCCTGCATCACTAGAATCCTAACACACCTCCTGGTCCAGACGAGTTCGAATGTCCCTGCATCACTAGAATCCTAACACACCTCCTGGTCCAGACGAGTTTGAATGTCCCTGCATCACTAGAATCCTAACACACCTCCTGGTCCAGACGAGTTTGAATGTCCCTGCATCACTAGAATCCTAACACACCTCCTGGTCCAGACGAGTTTGAATGTCCCTGCATCACTAGAATCCTAACACACCTCCTGGTCCAGACGAGTTTGAATGTCCCTGCATCACTAGAATCCTAACACACCTCCTGGTCCAGACGAGTTTGAATGTCCCTGCATCACTAGAATCCTAACACACCTCCTGGTCCAGACGAGTTTGAATGTCCCTGCATCACTAGAATCCTAACACACCTCCTGGTCCAGACGAGTTTGAATGTCCCTGCATCACTAGAATCCTAACACACCTCCTGGTCCAGACGAGTTTGAATGTCCCTGCATCACTAGAATCCTAACACACCTCCTGGTCCAGACGAGTTTGAATGTCCCTGCATCACTAGAATCCTAACACACCTCCTGGTCCAGACGAGTTTGAATGTCCCTGCATCACTAGAATCCTAACACACCTCCTGGTCCAGACGAGTTTGAATGTCCCTGCATCACTAGAATCCTAACACACCTCCTGGTCCAGACGAGTTTGAATGTCCCTGCATCACTAGAATCCTAACACACCTCCTGGTCCAGACGAGTTTGAATGTCCCTGCATCACTAGAATCCTAACACACCTCCTGGTCCAGACGAGTTCGAATGTCCCTGCATCACTAGAATCCTAACACACCTCCTGGTCCAGACGAGTTTGAATGTCCCTGCATCACTAGAATCCTAACACACCTCCTGGTCCAGACGAGTTTGAATGTCCCTGCATCACTAGAATCCTAACACACCTCCTGGTCCAGACGAGTTTGAATGTCCCTGCATCACTAGAATCCTAACACACCTCCTGGTCCAGACGAGTTTGAATGTCCCTGCATCACTAGAATCCTAACACACCTCCTGGTCCAGACGAGTTTGAATGTCCCTGCATCACTAGAATCCTAACACACCTCCTGGTCCAGACGAGTTTGAATGTCCCTGCATCACTAGAATCCTAACACACCTCCTGGTCCAGACGAGTTCGAATGTCCCTGCATCACTAGAATCCTAACACACCTCCTGGTCCAGACGAGTTTGAATGTCCCTGCATCACTAGAATCCTAACACACCTCCTGGTCCAGGCGAGTTTGAATGTCCCTGCATCACTAGAATCCTAACACACCTCCTGGTCCAGACGAGTTTGAATGTCCCTGCATCACTAGAATCCTAACACACCTCCTGGTCCAGACGAGTTTGAATGTCCCTGCATCACTAGAATCCTAACACACCTCCTGGTCCAGACGAGTTTGAATGTCCCTGCATCACTAGAATCCTAACACACCTCCTGGTCCAGACGAGTTTGAATGTCCCTGCATCACTAGAATCCTAACACACCTCCTGGTCCAGGCGAGTTTGAATGTCCCTGCATCACTAGAATCCTAACACACCTCCTGGTCCAGACGAGTTTGAATGTCCCTGCATCACTAGAATCCTAACACACCTCCTGGTCCAGACGAGTTTGAATGTCCCTGCATCACTAGAATCCTAACACACCTCCTGGTCCAGACGAGTTCGAATGTCCCTGCATCACTAGAATCCTAACACACCTCCTGGTCCAGACGAGTTTGAATGTCCCTGCATCACTAGAATCCTAACACACCTCCTGGTCCAGACGAGTTTGAATGTCCCTGCATCACTAGAATCCTAACACACCTCCTGGTCCAGACGAGTTTGAATGTCCCTGCATCACTAGAATCCTAACACACCTCCTGGTCCAGACGAGTTTGAATGTCCCTGCATCACTAGAATCCTAACACACCTCCTGGTCCAGACGAGTTTGAATGTCCCTGCATCACTAGAATCCTAACACACCTCCTGGTCCAGACAAGTTCGAATGTCCCTGCATCACTAGAATCCTAACACACCTCCTGGTCCAGACGAGTTTGAATGTCCCTGCATCACTAGAATCCTAACACACCTCCTGGTCCAGACGAGTTTGAATGTCCCTGCATCACTAGAATCCTAACACACCTCCTAGTAGTGCATTCAAGCTGCAAGATGCTGGTTGTATGAGAGCTGCTGCGGCAGGCCCTGAAAAACTTTTAGTTTAAATCAATTTTTTATTCAAGAACACGGAGCTTACATAACAGACATATGGACACAGAGTGGTGGAGAGTGGTAAGGGGGGGGGGGGGGGGGGGGGGGGAGCATCAGGAGGGGAGGGATAAAACGGAATCTTTTTTCTGTATCTTCTGTGGCTTGTTAAGCTTTTCTAAAAGTATCTATACCAACTTTGTAGTCGAAATATTTAGCATTAATTTGATTAAAACTGTATTGTTTAGCACTTAGTATATGATTTCCAACATAATTGGACATGGAATCTTAAAAAAAAAAATCATTTTGTGTTCCTTTTTATGATGATTTTTATCAATCATTTGTTGACTAGACAACATACTATTTTGATGATCAGCAAGTAATTTTCCTCATAAAACGAATATTATTGTAATGTGTTGTGTTGTATCATATTGTATTATGTTGTACTGTCCTGTGTTGTATTATATACATGTAATGTTTTGTATCAAATTGTACTGTGTTGTGTTGTATCGTGGTGTAGTGTATTGTATCATGTTGTATTGAGGTGTGTTGTGTTGTATTGCATTGTCTTGAAAGGACGGCCAGTGAACACCATCTAGAAGGCAGCATCCTGACGGGTATCCAAGAGGTCGTCACGACAGAGATTGAGGGCCCACACAGAGAACCGAGTCCAGCATCTTCACACTAAAGTCAGCACTGAGTCCAGCATCTTCACACTGAAGTCTAGTACAGAGTCAGCATCTTCACACTGAAGTCCAGCACTGAGTCCAGCATCTTCACACTGAAGTCATGTACAGTCAGCATCTTCACACTGAAGTCCAGCACTGAGTCCAGCATCTTCACACTGAAGTCTAGTACTGAGTCAGCATCTTCACACTGAAGTCCAGTACTGAGTCTAGTACAGAGTCAGCATCTTCACACTGAAGTCTAGGACTGAGTCTAGTACTGAGTCAGCATCTTCACACTGAAGTCCAGCACTGAGTCCAGCATCTTCACACTGAAGTCTAGTACAGTCAGCATCTTCACACTGAAGTCCAGCACTGAGTCCAGCATCTTCACACTGAAGTCCTGTACAGTCAGCATCTTCACACTGAAGTCCAGCACTGAGTCCAGCATCTTCACACTGAAGTCTAGTACTGAGTCAGCATCTTCACACTGAAGTCCAGCACTGAGTCCAGCATCTTCACACTGAAGTCTAGTACAGAGTCAGCATCTTCACACTGAAGTCCAGCACTGAGTCCAGCATCTTCACACTGAAGTCTAGGACTGAGTCCAGTACTGAGTCCAGCATCTTCACACTGAAGTCCAAGACTAAGTCCAGCATCTTCACACTGAAGTCCAGTACTGAGTCCAGCATCTTCACACTGAAGTCCAGTACTGAGTCCAGTATCGTCACACTGAAGTCCAGTACTGAGTCCAGCATTTACATACTGAAGTCCAGTACTGAGTCCAATATCTTCACATTGAAGTCCAGATTCTCTGCTGGTGGATGGTGTTCCTCCCTTAAGTAGAGGCCTTGGCAGACCTGGCAAATTGCTGAGGAAGTTAAGGAAGTTGTCAAATGAACGAAAAACTCATTGTAATTGTAAAGCACACCATCAAATGTTGCAATGATATTCCTCTGCTCTTGCCAAAAACGAATATGTTGTTGTTCTGATGAAAAGGCATGATATAATGAAAATAATGCTCTAGAAGAGATATTTTAATTCACAGAGAGAGAGAGAGAGAGAGAGAGAGAGAGAGAGAGAGAGAGAGAGAGAGAGAGAGAGAGAGAGAGACAGAAAGTGACAGAGAGAGAGAAAGACAGAAAGTGACAGAGAGAAAGACAGAAAGTGACACAGAGAGAGAAAGACAGAAAGTGACAGTGAGAGAGAGAGAGAGAGAAAGAGAGAGAGAGAGAGAGAGAGAGAGAGAGAGAGAGAGAGAGAGAGAGAGAGAGAGAGAGAGAGAGCGAGAGAGAGAGAGAGCGAGAGAGAGAGAGAGAGAGAGAGAGAGAGAGAGACAAAGACAGAGAGAGAGAGAGAGAGAGAGAGAGAGATAGAGAGAGAGAGACAGAGACAGAGAGAGACAGAAAGAGAGAGAGAGAGAGAGAGAGAGAGAGAGAGAGAGAGAGAGAGAGAGAGAGAGAGAGAGAGAGAGAGAGAGACAGAGAGAGAGAGAGAGACAGAGAGAGAGAGAAGAGAGAAAGAGAGGAGAGAGAGAGAGAGAGAGAGAGAGAGAGAGAGAGAGAGAGAGAGAGGGAGAGAGACAGAGAGAGGGAGAGAGACAGAGAGAGAGAGAGGGAGAGAGACAGAGTGAGGGTGGGGGGAAAACACACTAGAAATTTAATATTGCAAACAAATTGAGATTTTGCAGAGGCATGGGAAACTCATAAAGTTATCAAGACTCAATTTTCAAACAAAATCACAGGCACACAAGCCCAGTCACACAATGAAATGTGTCTGCAATCTAAACTAGCCTGGAAAATGTCGGTAACTAGTGCCCTGCAGGCACCTAATGATGTAGCAAAACAAAACAATGAAGTGGTACATTAAAATCCTTATTTACCATTTATCCATTTTGTTTTCCTCTGGAAAACTTCATGCCCAACCCAAAAATGCTAAACGTATATCTAGCAGCATGGGGCAATACAAAAATGTTAATTCCTTCAACAACAAATAATCAGGTTGAAATGAAAGAAAAAGAGTTTTCTGATAAGTGAGACAACAAGATTATGATTAAAAAAGCATAAGACAGGAAGTCAAGGATACCACAATGATGGGCTTGTCATGCAGGATGTAGCCATTGGTCTCCTCCACGGCTTGGATGGCCCTGACCTCAGAGGGCAAGGTCACAAAAGCCTGACCCTTCATGCGACCTTCCTTCATTAGTCTAATGTCAAAGCTGAAAAAAAAAGAGAAATCTTTATTTTAAAAAAATTATGGAGACAAGTTTTGTGTGAAGCAAAGGCTGTTTCTTCACAGATTAGCCACTCCAAAGCACCTGATGCATTAATGCAAAAAAGAAGTAAAAAAAACTTTTAGCAGTTTTTGAACTGTTATCAAATTCTTCATACTGGCTCTTCAGCAATGCCCAACTACCATCAACCATCTCTCTTACACTACAAATGTCTAAATTCTACATGCACATTCAGATTCAGTTCAGTTCAGTTCAGTCTCTTAACCCTGAGATGGGTTTGTGAGGCACCACAGATGACTTTCGGACAATCTTCCTTCATCGATCTCTACCCTCTGTGGCTCGCTGTGAGTCAGCAAAGGTCAAGCTTGTCCACTCTTTGATGTTGTCTTCCCACCTTTCTCTGCCTGCCTCTTCTTCTCCCACCTGGTACGGTACCTTGCAGGATGGTCTTGGCCAGCCCACTGCCTCTTGACTCGTGACCGTACCACTTCAGCTTTCTGCTTTTCACGATTGAGAGCAGGTCTTTGTACTGTCCAAATGCTCTCCTGATCCTGTTGCTGACTTCCTCATTCATGACATGGTCTTTATACGAGATGTTCAGAATCTTGCTGTAGCATCTCATTTCCAGGGCTTGTATCCGTCTCTGTAGTTCAGATGTAAGTGTCCAGGACTCGCATGCATACAAGAATACGAAGATGGTCAGCGTGCGCATGAGCCTGATCTTCGACGCGAGAGTGATATTTCTGTCACGCCATATTGGCTTCAACTTTGCCAATGCTGCTGTTGTTTCAGATTACATTAAATCAAATACCAAATGGATACAAATCTGAACTAAAGCAATCAGACCAGACACAGAACCGGTGAAGGTCAGAGTGCCTCTCTTTCAGCTTTTCTGGTGTGTCTGAGTGGATTAACAGATGGCTGTGAGAGCAGTTCTTTTTAATCAGAATTTTTGTGTGGACAAAATAAAGAAAACATCAATATTCCTAAATCGAGCACGCAAAGTTATTAGTCATTGGAACATTAAAAATAGATGAAGAATCCATTTAAAGCAGTTCTCTTCAGGGCAGTGGGGGCACTAAACATCTCTGGGCATCAGCATTTCTCTTTTCCCTGGCTCTGGTGAACTGGACTAGGTGACTGCCCCCAAAAGAGGAGACTGTTCTATTGATGGACGCACGCTAGTGTGATCTGTCACTGCCTCAGGCCTCAAGCTGCTATAAAGGTTTTCCAGTGCCAGAGCTGTCCTCTTCGGCAAAAAACAAAAAAGAAAGGAAAAAATTCTGCAACCAGGCACCAAGTATGAGTCATAATGTAAATATGGGACGGGTGAATTACACTTTTATAATATAATTCGGGCAAAGTGTGCAGATGTCAGAAACGTCGTTTTCTATTTTAAACATCCCTGTCATAAGCGAAACTCCATTGCTGGGTTCAAGTTGCAGAAGTAGGACAACGTCGTAAGGTCACAGGATCTGCGCTTTTTAGTGGGCAGAGTGGTGCCTGGCTGCGGAATTCTTACCTTTCTTTGTTTGTATTTTTTTCTTTTTGTTGTTGGCATGATCGAACATTTTATTAGGGGTGGCAGGGAAAAATAGGGTCAGTCTGGTTACCATGACCACAATTATTTGCTCTTTAGGCCTTAGTGTCCTTGAATCTCTCATTGGAGCAACATCGGCCTCTATGCCCTTCAGACGGAACCCCATTTAGGACTTGTGCGAGGAGTTGTGATCCATCTTCTTGTATGAAGGACACGGCATGAGGGAGGGAAATGCAGCACAACAAGACGCCCCCTGGTGGCACATTGTGCTGCTTGGGGCCGCCTCAGCTCCAGCTCCGGCAGCAAGACACATACAGCTCCATAGACACATACAGCTCCATAGACACATACAGCTCCATAGACACATACAGCTCCATAGACACATACAGCTCCATAGACACTTACAGCTCCATAGACACATACAGCTCCATAGACACATACAGCTCCATAGACACTTACAGCTCCATAGACACATACAGCTCCATAGACACATACAGCTCCATAGACACATACAGCTCCATAGACACATACAGTTCCATAGACACATACAGTTCCATAGACACATACAGTTCCATAGACACATACAGCTCCATAGACACATACAGCTCCATAGACACATACAGCTCCATAGACACATACAGCTCCATAGACACAAACAGCTCCATAGACACATACAGCTCCATAGACACATACAGCTCCATAGACACATACAGCTCCATAGACAAATACAGCTCCATAGACACATACAGCTCCATAGACACATACAGCTCCATAGACACATACAGCTCCATAGACACATACAGCTCCATAGACAAATACAGCTCCATAGACACATACAGCTCCATAGACACATACAACTCCATAGACACATACAGCTCCATAGACACATACAGCTCCATAGACACATACAGCTCCGTGACCACAGGTTCCATGATCCAGCTGATGACAGGGGCATCCATCGGTAGTTACCATCTGTGATTCTCTGCGGTGTGGCCAGTCTAACGAAGCTGACCTCCAAAGAATCATGGTCACGATGCATGGGAAGCTTGATTTCAGGGACACTTACACGTTACAGATAACAATAGCTCATGCTTTCACCTGGATGGTGCTGTTGCCATCACTACATACAGCAGTAGGCCCAATTCCAATGAATATTTTTCAGGAGAAGAAAACTTTCTGGGAACAAAGAATGGAATTATTCCTTACATGTTCTTTTCAGTTTCCTCAGTCCAGTCCACATACCGACCGTAGATTGAGTGGAGATCCTGGAATGAAGCAGAACATCTGTGAACAGTGAAGCCAGAATAACAATAAGAGAAAGAAAGAAAGAAAGAAAGAAAGAAAGAAAGAAAGAAAGAAAGAAAGAAAGAAAGAGGAAGAAAGAAAAAGAAAGAAAGAATAAAAAGGAAGGAAGGAAGGAAGGAAGGAAGGAAGGAAGGAAGGAAGGAAGGAAGGAAGGAAGAAAGGAAGGAAGGAAGAAAGGAAGGAAGGAAGAAAGGAAGGAAGGAAAAGAAAGGGAGGGAGAGAGGGAGGGAGGGAGGGAGGGAGGGAGGGAGGGAGGGAGGGAGGGAGGGAGGGAGGGAGGGAGGGAGGGAGGGAGGGAGAGAGAGAGAGAGAGAGAGAGAGAAAGGAAGGAAAAACCCAAAACACACATGTCAGCATAAACAAGCATAAACAAGCACACACAGACCCAAAAAGAGAATGCTGGAAAAGCACTTAGAGCCACTACAGTCCAGAATGAAAGACATGGCAGCACTCCGAGACTTCCATTACCGTTTCCTGGGTCTGCTTGGCCAAGTTCTTCACATAGAGGCGGCAGGAGGGCTCTCCTCTCTGGTAGTTCCTGAAGATCGTCATCTCCCGCATCTCTGAAAGATAGCACGTCGAAAAGCCCATAAAACTGTTGGATAAACACTTTTAGGTTGGATCTCATAAAATCTTGTGGGAAAGAAACAAACACTGAAAAAATTACTTGCTCCCCAGTGCTTTTTTCTGATTGGTGGACGCTGTGCCGCTGCATCGTCGCACACAAATATACTGCTGGCTATTCCAGGCAGCAAGTCCTACTGGATGCATGCATGATCCACTTGCTGCAAGCAGCGAGTCCTACTGGATGCATGCATGATCCACTTGCTGCAAGCAGCGAGTCCTACTGGATGCATGCATGATCCACTTGCTGCAAGCAGCAGATGAAGAAACTGGGTCAAGAAGCAAAATCCTGCCGCGAACATAAAATCTTGTAGCTCCGCAGCGTCATCTGCAACGGCCTTAAGCCAAGTGGTCTAGCGCTTTCTTTTAGTCTCATCAGAACAGAGCAACACAGACTGATGTGTTCCTGCAGAGCAGACATGGTTTGGTTTGTTGTAAGACTGGACTGATCAGTCATGCAGACAATGCTCAAGAATGGAGTGACCACCTGGGCAGATCCATGATCTCATAAGATGGACAGATGCCTCAGCTGGCCAGCACAGCCATGAGTGCTGCACGGGAAGATTGTTGACAAAGGCAAGAACAGAAAACAGAGGCGTGTTGCTTATGCCAGGAACCTTACAAGAACTTGCAAAGGAATAGGCGGGTGTCAACATGTGTCAAATGTTGAAAGCAGATGTAAAGGCAGCCATATGTTTGACACGTGATGACACCAGCCTATAGATAATTAGCCAACTAGGCAGGCTAAGCTAAAAGGGCAAAAGGGCATGATTAAGCTTGTGCTTTTTCTGCTTTTTTAATTTGGACAGTCCTTGGTGCATTTGATGTTATGTTCAAAATTGGTCACAATAAAAACCGCTGGCGCTGAACCTCCAGGTTTTGGAGAAGAAAAAAAGATCGGGTTCGAACCCGCAGCCTCCGAGAAAAGAGGAGGAAAAAACGCACACACACACACAAACACAAAAAACCAGGTGGGTTCGAACCCACAACCCCTCGAAAAAAAGTTTCAGTGCAGAATCGAACCTGGTCATGCATGACCAAGAGCCCAATGCTCTACCAACTGTGCCATTGTAAACTTGTAGGTATGTGAAGCATTTATAACGACCTTGTCATAAACCCTCGTGGTTCGTATTTTGCACTGTAAATTGTAGAAAAATGGATGATAGCATGAACTGTTTGGTATTTCATACGGATCTAACCCATCAACGTCAATATTCTTTTCGTAGTATCGCATTTTGGCGCCTGCTGGTAGAGGTTCAACATATATCGAAGCGTTTTGCTGAAGTAGGAAAGATAACTCGGTTTGACTCGATGTCATTACGCTGAAATGGTCGTTGTCCCCAACATTTCCGGGTCAGGGATTGATTAAATCATCATATTTTTGTGACACTGAGACCAGACCATCAAAACAATTAGCACTAGGCCTTGAATCAAATCGTCGTACGAGATCTTACGTTGACTGCAAATGTACAACAGTGCCGCGTGATTGTGTCGACATTCAGTTAGTTCGCTGGGCCCGTATTCACAACGGCGATTTATCTTTTTAACACTCGATTTATCCCCTATCCCCGCGTTATCTTGATCGGTTAGATAAGGTACGCTCGTCAGAGGACCTAGGTTGCGCTTTGCTATATATACTGCTTTCTTTGTCGTCTCTTCGATTCTCTTAGATCGTAGATGACGTCATGAGATTACGTCAAAGCGGAACAGGCAGTTGGAATCGTCTGGGGCGGGTTTCAAAATAGGTAGTCGATCTTGGTCGCAAGATCTTGCTTCGCAGTAAGAGCTAGCTAAAAAAGAAACTACCCAACGTGACGAAGTAATGCGCATGCGTAGACGTCACGACAAGAGGTGAACTAGCCACATTTCAATGGCCGACGTGTTGCCGGTTCATTCAGAAAACGCTCTATTTCGAGATACTAGCAACCCATCCAAAGAAAATATAAGCCATGCACAGCATTAATTTATCAAAGGTGTATGTTGAATGCATTAACAGATCGTGAAACCTCCTACAGTTTACACATCGAATGCAGGTCAACGCATCCACGCCGAACTTTTGTCTCGAATCTTAAAAGCTAGGCACCTCTCAAGCTGCCTCGCTCAATCTACGCTCGTCTTCGATTGGCTCGCGAGCAAGCAAAGAATGAAACTGCCCATTTGGCGAGATCTACGTAGATCTACCGAGATCTTCGCATTTTGAAACCCGCCCCTGAGTTTAGAGACAAGGGTAGTGAATTAGGCAGTACAGTAGTCGCCGCTTATTAAAAACACATTGGGACCGAACAAAAGTGTTTTTAATAAGCGGCGTTTTTATTAACCGTTGCT
>JAWQFJ010001442.1:147500-150000 GCA_034096865.1 Theodoxus fluviatilis | reverse complement strand
TGTGTTGTGTTGTGTTGTGTTGTGTTGTGTTGTTTTGTTTTGTTTTGTTTTGTTTTGTTTTGTTTTGTTTTGTGTTGTTTTGTTTTGTTTGTTTTTTGTGTTTTGTTTGTTTTGTTTTGTTTTGTTTTGTGTTGTTTTGTGTTGTTTTGTGTTGTTTTGTTTTGTTTTGTGTAGTTTTGTTTTGTTTTGTTTTGTTTTGTTTTGTTTTGTTTTGTCCCCACCCCCCGCTCTTCCCCCAAGCGGTTTCTGTGTGTATATGCAAGATAGCCCAGTGATGTTAATTATGGACAGACGGGTAGATACCATTTGTTTGTATATTCTGCCGTCAGAGCCATAAAATACTGATTGAGACTGTGCACGATGCCGGCAGACAGGTTCCCAAAGCAGTCTTATCTTAGGATGATCTCTACAACATGTAGATATAACTGGGCCGATAAGATGGATGACGTTTTGTCCAAAATGTTTGGAGAAACTGGGCCGATAAGATAGATGACGTTTTGTCCAAAGTGTTTGGAGAAATGTTGGTACTTCAAACGGATGAGTGTTCCCGAGAGTTCTTTTCCAAGAACCCGAGACTGCTTCTACCAAGACTAGTCCTTCAAATGTGAACGCTTTTTCGGTTTAGAGAAGGTATAATATTACTGGTAGATTTCAATGCAAAAGATACCTGAATGATATCAAGATTTAGACAATCCTAAGATATCTTTATCAGGTTCAGAATGAGGTTGTACGATCTAAATTCAAACAAGCGATACAAGAATAATTTGAACCTCCAAATATACATCGTCCATTCTGCAGGAATGAAGTAGAGAACAAATAAATGTTATGTATGGTTGCAATAGTTATAGTGACGTTTGAAAGAAATGCTTAGAAAAGTACTTATTGAGAAACAGTCCTAAACAAAATTGCTTGACCGCAGTGACACCAGAAAATGAGAGACGTCATTCTGTATGTATATTCTGCTTTCTAACTATGCATATAAGTGGTTGAGGAAATCTTAGACTCTGCAACGGTATGATTACTGTTTGAATATTCTTCTATCATCACTTCATTTAACTACCACGAAAATGTGTATATACCTTGTTAAAAGCATGCATATCGGCCGAAAATATATGTAAATACTTTTAGTCCGACTTGTAAGATATGCACTATTAAAATAGAACTATACATTATGAATTTGATTGCTTTACCTAAACATATTCATTCTATGAATGCAAAAGTACAATTTTATGCTGTGTGTCGTCGGCCAAAATAAAGATTGTCTAAAACTCTCTCTCTCTCTCTCTCTCTCTCTCTCTCTCTCTCTCTCTCTCTCTCTCTCTCTCTCTCTCTCTCTCTCTCTCCTTTCTCTCCCCACTTCAAAGTACACCTCACCCTTTCCGAGTGTGGGTCCGCCCCATATTCTGTGCAAATAATGTATGGAGGCTGGCTTCTGGCAAGGGATGTGGGGGAAAGGGAAACATATGGCGGGACACGCGCTGTGCAGCATTAAGCTGCATGAAATCACTCATCTCTCCACGTCTTGATTAGAGCAGTTTTGAGTGAGTGCGCCAGGCAATGCAAGTCCCCGTCTCCTTTGAAAACTTCAGAAAACCACGTGATCTTTTCTTTTGGTGATGCGTCTAACGATATGTTTGACAGAATGTTAATTGTTTGTAACATTAAATATGAATTTCAGTAGTGTTCAGGCTTAATGGTGCAACATTTTGGTGATATATTTACGGATGAATAAACAAGAAAAAATAGAAAAAGAGGAACAGCTATGATCACTATTATCTTTGACAAAAGCGGGATTACATCAGTGGACATTTCTGTTAGTTGAGAATGCACCCTTTATATCACCATGCATGACAAAATGAATACGCTGCATTTTCCCTGGAATTTCAGTGTGCCCGACAACTAAATGCTGAACAAAAGTTTTCTCGGACGAGAAAAAATATAGGTATGCGCACATAATTATGTGCTTATGTGTGCATGTGTGTGTACGTTCATATGTGTATGTGCACATGACAGATGGAGGGTGCGCAAGAAAAGAAACATGCAAATGAAGGTCACACGAGAGGCTTGTGGGATAGCCGATCTGCTCCCTGACATACGCCGTTCAAGTAGTTCTAAGACTATTTCGCACAAAACTCTTAACTTACTCTTATTGAAGCAATAAACAAGCGTTTATTCTGTAAAATAAAATGTTTGTGTTGAAATGGATACAAGTTTTGACATCTGAATGATTTATGTAAAAAGTGGAGAAAAAATAGTATCAGAACGAACTATTTTTGGCGCAATGATGTGATGCGAAGGGTCAAGTCTATTACGCATTCACTGCCAACTGTGCCAGAGTCAATACTGACTCGGGTTCACAGAATAGATGTTGAAAGCCGAGCCAAGCAGAAAAGCGGTGCCTCTACAGTTCCTTTTCCAAATCGGACAAGCGCGAGAGAGGAGGGGGGAAGGGTTGAGAGAATAACCAGATAAGCAGATTTCACAGCATGAAAAAGCACAC
>JAWQFJ010001442.1:135000-142500 GCA_034096865.1 Theodoxus fluviatilis | reverse complement strand
CTGCGCGCGCACGTGCGCAGCATGCTTAGTCGCCGCGAGTGGATCGAGTTCAACAACCATCAGATAACATCGCGCATCGCGAGAAGAATAGGGCGGGGAAGGAAAGGTGAACCTCTGTGGAGACTCGCGCCTGTTCGGATTGCTGCAGCCTCTGCCTACATGGAAATTATGACTGACATAATACACGTTCGTGGTGGCAAGGAGTTTAACAGTCGCACGAAGAGGCATCGGTTTTTCCTTGACTTCCCCCGGCCAGACAGCAAGTGGTTGAAGCTTCTCATTAGTGGACTTTAATGGAGACCCTCAAAGACGAGCGGAAATAGTAATTTACCACAAATTAGCCGCGCAGACCTTGGAGTGTCGTGCTTGATAAACAGTTCCGGTCGTAAAGCAACTTTCTGTCAAAATTTCTAGTAAAGCGGAAACAGACTTCTAATAGCGCTTCGGTAAAAGTCAACCGCCCTGACATTTATCGAAATGATGATTAAGGACCACCTCGTGCATCTTAGCCAAGTGCTTCATCATGGAAAGTACGAGATTCAACTGAGAGGACATTACACCTCGGAAGAACAGCGGCACTCAACCATATAAAACCCAGAAACTCTGCAGACGGGCAGAGAGGCAAGAACGATGAACAGCTGGTACCGAACGCGACGTCGGCAATTTTCGGTTAGTTCCGGCGGCCTCGTCCGCGGGCGCAAGCGGAAAGATGTGGAGGCTGTTCCCTTCTCGTGGCTCGAGGAAGCTTCTCGTCCGTCAGTCAGCATTTGTCGAGATGCTGCCAAGCCATGAAGCCGCGCATGGCCCAAGCAGCTGATGTAGCAAAGGATCGGCGTTGGCTTTCACTGGAATCCGCTTTTAGAGGCTGGCCTCGCCTCCTCTCTGGCTCCTGTGAGGACACGCTAGCTGCCGGTACCAAGCTGCAGAGCGCCGACGCGTTGCTGCTCCTGGTTCGAGACTGCGTCTGGCTTTGCTTCCTGCGTGATTCATCGTCCCCATCACGCTGGTCAGAATGCAGCGCTCTCGAGATGTGCATTTGCCGCCCAGTTGACTTGCCTCGGACGAAGCATTTCATCTTGTGTGACGTGCTAATGATTACTTGGAGTGTATCCTGGCGTCTCCCATGGATCAATAACGGTGACGTCTTCAGAACTTAGAAGTATGAAGTTCATGGAGAAATCGATAATTGTAAGACTTTATTGATAAAGTTCACGTAATATGTTGGAGCGATTCGGTCAGCCTCCGTAATACAAAGTAAACAAAACCCAAATATTTATAAAGATGAATCTTTAGCTCACGAAGCACAAGAGTTTGGTTTGCGTTGGTGTGTGACTTCATTGCCATGAATGGAGTGTGCCGTTCTGAAATCATGGCACTGTGGGTGCCTCGCAGCTGATCATCACTACTCAAATTGCCGCAAGAGGAGCGCTCCATGAAATGCAAGTGTTCGTCTTTGTGCCAGAACGACAGTCGTATTCAGTGATCAGGATCTCGGCAGGGCGGGAATTTCTGCCTTCTCCTCAGACTGGGTCGTAGGAAGAGAGACAGCAAAATGCTTCATTCTCTTGCTTTGACACTACAGATTTACTCGTTAGCGGATTAATCAAACAACACAGCAACTGACAGGCAAGTTTCCAACAGGAAACTGTTTTTGATGGAGCATAGCTTCAAGCACTAGACCTACAGCGTCCTTTTTGCACAAGCATGGCGAAACCGGAAAAAAATGCACTTCGGTTTATGTTGGCCACGTGACAGCGAAAGGAAATCGGCATCGGAAACACATGATTCATATTTTTGGGCACCCGCACTCCACAGTGCAGAAAACAGAGAGATATGACAATTTCATTCGTTATGTCTTGTTTTCGTACTGTCACTACAGAAAAAAGAGCCAAGTTTCACAGTAAGAACAGGAACAATGCAGTAATTGTTCATTTGACCCATGATCTGGATTTTCATCTCAAGCTTGCATTGGTTTTCCCATCATGTGATCAGCCTAAATTTAGGCAGATTCCTATTTTTAAGTGATCATGGCGATGATGTGGCGGCCGGTTTTTTTGGCCGAGAAATAAGTTGAACACGTACAGAACTGCACTAACATTTTTGGTGCGTATTCCACCTATTGAAAAAAATAACTTTTGAAAAGCAACTTCATGATACCAGCTTGCTGTTTGGCGCTACCTGAATCCCATGACACACGACTGTTACCGTCCCATAGAGTACGTGTAAGGCCGAGGGAATAACTTTCTGAAAAAGAATCGAAGGACTCACTCAGTGAACACCTCGACATTTGTGTGAGTTTCGGGCACCTTGGAATTTGTTTTAGTTTTATTACCGTGATGCTTTGCTACAGGTTATACGGCTAGACTGAACGAAGTCCACGTGAGTAACTCGAGCGTAAGCGTGTACTAAGAACACACTACAACAGGAGGAAATTTAATCAGGGCAAAGACATAAGACCCCAAGAAGTAGAGCGAAATATTCTTCTCTGATGAATATACTCATCGGCTGCATGCATGTTAAAGGCTGTTCTTAACTGTGCGAACTCTCTGCTCTAGATTCGCGCGCCGTCCGTTCTTAATTATCTGGATAACCTCTGGCATCGCAAAACCAGGTTCTGAAGGATCCACAACAGGTTTGAAGCTTCCAGCGCGTGCAGTGGGAACACCACGAACCTTCCGTCTGGTTAAGGCTGTTCTTAATTGAGCGAACGTTCTGCGGTGAACCAGGTTCAAAAGTACTGGCAGATTAGGTTCATGTCAAAAGAAGCCTGCACACGTACCGTTTGACCCACGATTTTGCTGCCGATCCAGTCAAGAATTGGAACGGTTGACTCATTTGCATACAATTGGGCCCGATTCTTGTCAGTAGGGCAGGCTCTATTCCCCGACCCGGTCCGGACCGATTCCTATGCCGGGCGACGCGAGAACGAGGCGGGGAGCCTCATTGTCGCATTCTGGCGACTAGTTGCAAAATTAAATGGCGGACCTGTCTACGCTTCGCACAGAAAACGCTGTATTTGGGGATACTAGAAACCCATCCAAAGAAAATGTAAGCCATGAACAGCATTAATTTTTCAAAGCTGTATGTTGAATGCATCAATAGGTCGTGAAAGCTCTTAATTTTAAAAATGAAAATGCGGGTCAATGCACCTTCACGCCGAAGCATCTGTTGGCACGGCTCCACTGCTTATCGTTGCGTGTGGCTATCAACCCGATTTTTACATGCACAGTCAGACCGGATCGGCAGCAAAATCGGCTTGAAAAATGGCACATGTGTAGGAAGGAGCCTTTACTTGGGAGAACGCGCGTGCCGGGAAACTACGTTCAAAAGGTTTTCCCATCACGTTCGCAGGTTCCCACTGCAGGCAAAGGGAACATTCCCGTCATTTTGACGAACCCGATCTCTTTCGTCCGCCATGTTTTTTTCAATTGAAATCCAATACGCTCGAATTTAGAATTACAGACAAAAATGCAAATAAGCTGTGGCTGCAGTACAGTATAAATTTACTAAAGTTCTCCACAGAATGCATATTTAGCTCATATTAATTGCTTCATTAATGAAAACAAAAGTGTAGGTCATGCTCGGAGTGAGCACAGTTCATTGCGGATGATGATATTAGTTGTTATGGCTGCCTCAGTTTGACCTCGGTACATCAGTGACGTATACATGTTATTGCAATCAATTAAGACGCAAAACCTGGTTCGGGCCAATCTATTGACTCGGGAAAATGTTTTCCGGCGATCTGTTTGTGCGCAGTGCGTGGTTCGTCCAATTAAGAACAGCCTTTAGTCTTAATGTCCACCATTTCTTTCTTCGGCTCACATTGAAGGCGCTCATTTTTAGAATTACTGGCACACATACAAATAAACCGCATTTAGATAACAATATTTCTCTCTCAAAGCTTTATGTTGAATACATCAATAGTTCATTTAAATCGCCACATTGTTTAGATCGAAATGCTGGTCGAAGTAGTTGACGTTCGGGCCTCTGAGATACATGATACTTCATGTAGCCAAGTGGTTCGGGCAGTCCACTTTAGCTCGGATGGGGCAGTGACGAATGCATGCATTGCAGTCAGTTAAGAAACAATACCTGAGTTCATCCGAACCACCGGACTCGGAGCAGGTTTGCAGGCGATCTGTTCGTATGCAGTGCTTGGTTGGCTGGGTACGTTTGCATGCGAGTGGGTCGGAGAGTTGAGAACACGCTTTTGATGCTGTAAACAATTCTGCTGATAGCCACTATTTTTCGAGATCGTCTTGCAATTTGTGGAAAATACAAGGTCATATGTGATCTTGTACTGGATGAAAGATTAATTCCTGCTCCTATTATTGAAGGAGGGACAAAAAAAGTATATGATGACGCATTCATTGTTGCGAAAGCAACAAAACAGAGCGTAGACATAGTTGTCAAGGTTCTAGAGATCATAATAATTTTACGACACTTTAGCACATAATTATTAACATGATAATTGTAAGGTGGGGAAATATGTGCTTGAAATATTGAATAATTATTACCTCCATTTGGGACGCGGAAGTGACGTTAGAGTCAGGAATGCAATCAGTGGAGCACAGCTTATGAAATGTTGTCCTTTTCTGTAGATGAAGACTGAGACTTCCTAATGCTCCCCACTGTGACAACCTGGCGTCCTTGACCTGCCTTGTAGATAAGCACATGTAGGAAGGGGGGTGCTGGGTTTCTCTTTCACTTCTTTTGTTGAAAAGAACACCCCATCTGTCAAGCCCTGGCGTCCTTCCGACTGTGAGGTTTCGTTTAAGGTACGAAAGAAGACGCAGAGCCGTTCACATGTAAATTTACATGTTGAATATCTGGTGGACTTTGATGCGTGACGAAGAAACTTGTGTGTCAGTGTTGTTCGATTAAATTACAAAACAAAGAGATACATACAATTGCAAACCAATTTGCCTTGGGCAAAGGCTGTTGTTATTTGTTGACTCCAGCCAAAAACCAAGGCTACAGCAAAATGTTGTTATGTTGTACTCTTATGTGGGGATTATCTTCAGCCGTGGTAAGCTCCTAACATAACAACTGGCATTCTCTGGAGACAAAGATCAAATCCCCTGAAGACGGAGTGTGGCCGCCTATATGGCGGGGGGTTCAAACACAGTCACACACGAAATCATCTTACTCACTAGGGTGATCCTGGGAGTGTTTAGCCCAGGTACGCAACAACAACAACATTGCAAACCAATTATCTTTACCCGCCCAGAAAGTCCTATCGAAGTATATATTCAGATTATTTAGTGTATGTAGCGTCATCTGCCCATCAAGGCAGTTTGGAAAGCCAAAAGATTATCTAAATCTTGCCAACTTCACCATTGTATCCACCAACACCTCTGCCACCACAGCCACCAACATTTAACACCACTCCCACTTCCACCGTCACGAGCGCTTCTACCGCCGCCACAACCCCCATTTCCATCTCCACCACCATCACCACCGCTACCACTACCACCTTCACCACTACAATCGCCACAATCAGCAATATTTTCACTATAACCGTTATCCACCACTACCATAACCAAAGCTACCACCACCACCGCTGCCGCCGCCTCCACCACAACCACCACCGCCACCACTATACGAACACCTCCACCACCACCACCACCGCCACCACTATACGAACACCTCCACCACAACCATCACCGCCACCACTATACGAACACCTCCACCACCACCACTAATAACACCAATACTACCACCACTACCGCTACCCCCACAATCTTCACCTCCACGACTATTGCCCCCAAAGTCCCTTGTACTGCAAAACTGTGACCATCATCACCACCACTTCACGTACTAGTCCCACCACCCCCAGCACCACTGCAACCACTAGGCTGACTGGTACAGCAGTCAGCACCACTGCAACCACTAGGCTGACTGGTACAGCAGACAGCACCACTGCAACCACTAGGCTGACTGGTACAGCAGTCAGCACCACTGCAACCACTAGGCTGACTGGTACAGCAGTCAGCACCACTGCAACCACTAGGCAGACTGGTACAGCAGTCAGCACCACTGCAACCACTAGGCAGACTGGTACAGCAGTCAGCACCACTGCAACCACTAGGCTGACTGGTACAGCAGACAGCACCACTGCAACCACTAGGCAGACTGGTACAGCAGACAGCACCACTGCAATCACTAGGCTGACTGGTACAGCAGACAGCACCACTGCAACCACTAGGCAGACTGGTACAGCAGTCAGCACCACTGCAATCACTAGGCAGACTGGTACAGCAGTCAGCACCACTGCAACCACTAGGCTGACTGGTACAGCAGTCAGCACCACTGCAACCACTAGGCAGACTGGTACAGCAGTCAGCACCACTGCAACCACTAGGCTGACTGGTACAGCAGACAGCACCACTGCAACCACTAGGCAGACTGGTACAGCAGACAGCACCACTGCAACCACTAGGCTGACTGGTACAGCAGACAGCACCACTGCAACCACTAGGCAGACTGGTACAGCAGACAGCACCACTGCAACCACTAGGCTGACTGGTACAGCAGTCAGCACCACTGCAACCACTAGGCAGACTGGTACAGCAGTCAGCACCACTGCAACCACTAGGCTGACTGGTACAGCAGTCAGCACCACTGCAACCACTAGGCTGACTGGTACAGCAGACAGCACCACTGCAACCACTAGGACACTGGTACAGCAGACAGCACCACTGCAACCACTAGGCAGACTGGTACAGCAGACAGCACCGCTGCAACCACTAGGCTGACTGGTACAGCAGACAGCACCACTGCAACCACTAGGCAGACTGGTACAGCAGACAGCACCGCTGCAACCACTAGGCTGACTGGTACAGCAGTCAGCACCACTGCAACCACTAGGCTGACTGGTACAGCAGACAGCACCGCTTTTCAGACGTGGCGAACGCCTGCACCAAGCGCCTTCCCTGTTGTCACGTGTTCAATGGCTGCACAGCTGTGACCTGGGACATGCATGATACACGTACCGTGCACTAGACAACAACGCACTAATCGCGTGATAAAGCACGCGAGCACACATGCGCGTGCGCGCACACTTACACACACACACACACACTCACAAGCACACACGCACCCACAAGCACACTCACATGTAAATACACACACACACCAGCAGACAATACTAAATACCATCCATCTACGAAACGTACATTCACCTATACACACAAACGCACACTCATGTGCGAGCAGGTGCGCACACTGACATGCACATACACACATACACACGCGCGCACACACACACACGCGCGCGCGCGCACGCACGCACAGGAACAGGGGGCTATAGTGGCTGCCTTCTGTCTACAATAAACAGATTAGTCACGTTACGTAGGCTAAAGTTCGGGCAAGTGACAGAATGGAGCTATCAGTCATTTCATCACCACCGTAGATGGAAAGAAGTGGTGACAGGTGAAATACTTTGGGTAAGTATTTGTTTTGGTGGGAACATGAGATCGATGTTCAAATAACGGTGCT
>JAWQFJ010001442.1:120000-130000 GCA_034096865.1 Theodoxus fluviatilis | reverse complement strand
AAGGGGCGTGGAAGGCCGTCCAAACGAACTGGATCCTCACCAGGGAGACTGGCCGAAGAAGAGGAGGAGAGGGAGAGAGAGTAGACGGCGGGTCACGCTGGTCGTCAAGCCGCATTCATCTGAAATACACCCCTTCCCTGACGCGCGGGGAAAGTGATGGATGCCAGAACTCCGGCACGATGCACAGTGTATGCACGCATTCACCCAGCCCCGTTTGGGGAGCAGAGCTTCCCTGCCAGCCACCGAGACCGTTTGATGGGGAGGGAGACATCTTGAACCTCTTAGACATCGCACATGGCGTGGCTGCTCTTCCCCCTCTTTTGGCCAGTCGCAGATTCTCGGGGTGCCGACTCAGAGGAATGGAAACCGCCCGCAACGCCGGGAGACGGGACGGAGTTACCTGAGAGAGATGGAGTGGCTCCGTGAAAGCTCAAGCGCTGCTTGGACTGATGGCCTGATTGCGTTGTTGGAACTCTTTAGTCGACTTGGTGCGGCGACTGTTTGGAAGACATCCGGATGCACATGCGGCTCAGATAACACGTCAAACATTATTTAAAATGTAACGGAATTCATTTTAGTAAATGTTTGTCTCTGTACTGTTTGTCTCTGTACTGTTTCAGACCGAATATGCAAATGCAAACTCATTGTTAAAGTTGGCGTCAACTGTGAATGATATGAAGACAAACCCACGAGAAAGCAGGCGAAGCTGAGAGGAGGATTCACCAAAAACTCTCTCGACGTCGCGTCCCAGTTGGAAAACAGTTTTCGTGTCTGGTTTGTTTCGCTCCCCTTGCCTGAGCACGTGTACCACGTCAGGACGGCGTATCAAGAGCCATTTCCATCACGACATTTGGCGGGCTGCCCCGGAGTGCAATTGCATGCTCCCTGCCGAGCAGAGGATGGTGTTTTATCTGTCCCCCTGCCGTGACTGCTGTTACTGGAAAACCTCATTTTCCCAAGTCTTTTGACGACGTGCCAAACGAGATATGAGATAGTGGGGACGTGCAAAATAGCTTTTTGGTGAATGTTTTCTTAACATCTGAAGCAGAGACAAAGACAGCTGTAAATCTTTGTTTCTTAGAGGAAAGTGTCCTTGAAATGTATTCGATTTGAGGTTTTATGCTCAGGGTTTTTTATTTCATTTCGATGGAACTCCTACGATTACAACGTTCTCTTTCATGTACACAGTTTACTGCGCTCAGATGCGGGGCAGAATTGAATGTTTCATCTTCTGATAAACGTATGTGGTCACATGTATCGGATAATGCACACATTTACCACGTTTGGCTAAGATTAAATGTTAAATGTCAGTATCCGCTAAGCAGCATTTATGAAACCAAACACAGTAAGAAATTAAGGAAAAAGCAAAAGCAAATTATGGCATAAAGTCTTTGTACCTAGAAAGGGATATCAAGGTTCATGCGTCCAGCATTACATGAGAAAATTTAATACATTGTTCTACACGGGAAAAAAAAAGAAAAAATCAAATAACGAAAAACCTCTTGGCTTACAACTTGAAAACATGAAAGTATTCACACCACCTAATTGGAATCTCATAGTTATACCTATGGCACAATTCCAAATTGTCCAGGTTGCGAGAAGACTTTATTACTTCTTTTCCCAAGCGGAAATGCAGATTCCCTTGTGACAAGGCACGACTAAATGGGGCTCAATAACTTGATCTAACGTGCATGTTCAATATCATCTATGTTTCAGGTTCAGTTCTTATTATTTGGTAGATCAAAGACATGGGGAGAAATCAGGTCTGTATATACCGAGAATTGATCGTTTTGGGAACTTGGTGCTCGCACCATTCTCGTTGGTGTGGGGCATACTTTCTAGCGCCTTTCCCTCCACAACGTCTTCACAGTCTGAAACCTCTTCTTAATTGAACGGACAACTAGTTCGGCGAATCGTCCGGTGAATAGATCGCCTGCAAACTTGCTCGGAGTCCAGTAGTTCGGACGAACCCATGATTTGTTTCTTAACTCACTGTAATTATATGCATTCGTCTCTGCCCGAAACAAGCTGTCTGAACTTGGCCATGCTACTTTAACCCACATTTCAATTTGAATAATGTGGCAGTTTTAATGAACTATCGATGCATTCTACACATAACTTTGAGAAAATAAAACTGTTTTGAGGGTTACGGTTTCTTTGTATGCGTGTCTGTAATTCTAAAAATGAGCGTTTTGCATGCGAACCCAACCCTCAACACAACCACCCCACCCACCCCACCCCACTCCCCCCCAAAAAAAGATGGCGGACATGATTATACTTGTGTCACAGAAAACACAAAGTCGCGAAAGAGCTCTCTCTGACCAGCCAATCAGACCAAAGTTCCGGTGTGGTTCACACTACATGCTCTGAGAACCTCAAACCTGCTTCCTGGATACATCCGAAACCAGTTCTCGAGCCGAGAGAAACTAAGGCGCGCGAACCTAGTTCGCCAATCCATCCAAAGCTGGATCGCGGACACAGAGTTGTCCAGTTAAGGGCCTGATCTGATGAAAACCATGTAATTTGTTCCCAAACGTGGTATGCCTTCTTACGAAACCCTCGAACGTCCACGAAAACTCTATCATTACCCCTAATATACGCTGGGTCGTGGGGTGGAAGGTGGGAACATTGAGGGGGAGGAGGAAAGGGGAGTGGGGTAAGAAGGCAGAGCAATGGAGATTCATTGAAGCACTCAGCCAAATTGATCAGCCCTAATAGCGTTTTGGTGAGCCCGACTTCTCACTGTAATGTAACCACTCTCTTGCTCACGTGGTAAGTAGATGCACATGTGCAAAACGCTTGCCTACACGAATCAGAAGCATACCGAGACCCTAGCTGGATTTGTGGTAAATCTAAGCGTATATTTGAATGAAGCAAGGGTTTATCCCGCTGATATTTATCAAGAAATCCCTGCATATTACAAGTGAAACAAAATATTATATTTCCTGTGCATTACAGTTGTCTCAAAGACTCGCTATGAAGTCATACAGAAAACACACTTTTCTGTGTTCAAATATTCAAAGATATCACATGTATACCGACGTCTGTCTCTCATTTGGAGACTTGCAGTCATGCAGAGAACTTTCATTCTTTGCTTCTCAAGGTTTGTAGAATCGAGGCACTTTAGACACCATCTTCTCCAAAGAGAGTATTGTGAAAAATGCTGAACCCAACAGTTCCTGGAAAGCATCCTGGACAGGCTGCGTTTAGTCTTTGACCCTAGGTCGTAACTGTTTCATGTGGGAAAAACTCTCTGCCTACCAGACTACATCCAAATGAATTATTTAGTATTGCCTTCTCTAATGTGATAATTCACCATTAACGATTTCTCAGCCAGTCAGCTGCTCATTGTGGTCTGCCTTCTTGTCTCCCTTCTTGCACGCCAAGCGTAGGGAGGATGCACTCAGCTATCAACCACCATGCCATCATCACAAGTTGTCGGCTTGTCTGCCTCTCAGCCCGGCAGTTTGCCTTTGCCAGTGGTCTGCTTGCCAGCCTGGCTGCCGCCAACTTTTCCTTCAGTTACACTGTTCTTTTTGCCAGTGGAAAACATGATTTACGTGTGTGGCTGTTTGCCTAGGTGTCTGCTTTCTATGTAGTTTGCATGTATGCCTGCCTTCTAAGCTGATTGCCCTTGTGATCAGCATGCCTGCCTGCCTGCCTGCCTGTCTTCCTGCTAAGCGGTGCACTTGCACCTTGTGTGAGACGTTGTTTGCCCTGCAATTTGTTTGTTTGCCGACCGGCAGGAAAAGCTCGTATTTTCTCCGGAAGCCTGGTGTTTTCCTCGCCAGTCTGTAGAGTAACTGCAGAGTTCAGATGGTTAACGATGCTTGCAATGCTTTGACAACACAAAATCACCGTTACAAAGACAACTGTGGACTATTGACTTTGCTCCTTGTAGACGGTAGCATGGGAAAACAACGTTTCCCTCGGTGTTGGATTATGATCCGCCCAAGTATGAGGAAGGGCTACACCCGAAAAGTTTGATCCTTCATGAAACCAGGGATTCCTGCATCCTTAAGCAATCCTTGGGATCATTTCCTGTTTTGTCGTGTCATCGTTAATTCCATTCCGACTGATTTTAAAGATTTGTGAGGTTTACCTCCCCACTGGCCAAAGAGCATAGAGCCAACATTTCTAGCTTTGACTGAAACAACATTGTGTACACAGAAAAGAACATTGACTTATGTCTCCCCGCATAGGAAACACGGGGCAAAAAGCAACTGAAGAGCATACAACAGACATATATTGCCAGGTTTCCCTCACGATGTTTGCATAAACCACTCTCCTAAGCTCCCACAGTGGCAACAAACAATATACTACCACACGTTTTTGCAGTGAGGAGCATCTAGACCTGCAGCTATTTCAGATTTAGATGAAACTCGTGTCAAAAGAAGACAGTGAAGAGATTTACAATGTGGTATGTATTTAGTGATATATCCAGCTACATCTGATCGCCACGGAGGGAGGGAGAGAGAGAGAGAGAGAGAGAGAGAGAGAGAGAGAGAGAGAGAGACTCGCACAGACACACATAAAGACACAAAGACAGACACCGACAGACACGGAGACAAAGGCAAATTCAAATAAACACAGACACTCACACACACACGCCCGCACGCACGCACGCACACACACACACACACACACACGCATGCACACACACATACACACACACACACACACACACACACACACACACACACATAAAGACCTGCGTGCGAACTGATGTCTACCCAAGGGAGGGGGAGACAAACACTGAACGTAGAGAAAGGCAGGCATGTAGGTTAAAAAAACCGAAGCCGGAATCATATGACATACGACACTAAGAACATCAAGAGCCACCAATTCACTGCCTTGTATGCCTTCATGGAAGTAACGTCGGGAAAACTCGGTCCATCGCCATTTTATGCCTCTGTGTTTTTGTGTGCTTTTGTGCGTGCGTATGCATCTGTGCAACTGGTGCATAGTCATGGGTGCTTTTACATAGAGCCCTAACCTGACCCCAAACCCCAGCCCCACTCCCCACCCCCCATCCCTACCTTTCCTTTCACCCTACTCAATCCACAAAACAGGCTCTGGTGAGGCTTGCTTCGGGCACAAGAGTGGGTTTAAGGTTGCCACCGCTATCTAATGATTTGCAAAGGTCGATGCACATCGATTGCACACATCTGTTTTCATGGCGACGGCGACCTTGGGTCCACACAAGTCCTGCAGGCAGCAGTACAAAAGCAAAGTTGAACAACAACGACAATGTTTGTGCACCTGTGAGAAGTGCGCTTGTCTTGTCAGACAACTTCCCCCCCGTGAGTGTGGGTAGGGGTCATTCTAGTAAACTAGAGATTTCGCCTACCGGCAAAAGTATTGACTCGGGTTTACAGAATGGGTAGGGGTAGGATGTCTTGTCAGACAACTTCCCCCCGTGGGTGTGGGTAGGGGTAGGATGTCTTGTCAGACAACTTCCCCCCGTGGGTGTGGGTAGGGGTAGGATGTCTTGTCAGACAACTTCTCCCGATTGTAGGGGTAGGATGTCTTGTCAGGCAACTTCCCCCCGTGGGTGTGGGTAGGGGTAGGATGTCTTGTCAGACAACTTCCCCCCGTGGGTGTGGGTAGGGGTAGGATGTCTTGTCAGACAACTTCCCCCCGTGGGTGTGGGTAGGGGTAGGATGTCTTGTCAGACAACTTCCCCCCGTGGGTGTGGGTAGGGGTAGGATGCCTTGTCAGGCAACTTCCCCCCGTGGGTGTGGGTAGGGGTAGGATGTCTTGTCAGACAACTTCTCCCGATTTTAGGGGTAGGATGTCTTGTCAGGCAACTTCTCCCGTGGGTGTGGGTAGGGGTAGGATGTCTTGTCAGACAACTTCCCCCCGTGGGTGTGGGTAGGGGTAGGATGTCTTGTCAGACAACTTCTCCCCCGTGGGTGTGGGTAGGGGTAGGATGTCTTGTCAGACAACTTCCCCCAGTGGGTGTGGGTAGGGGTAGGATGTCTTGTCAGACAACTTCTCCCCCGTGGGTGTGGGTAGGGGTGGAATGTCTTGTCAGACAACTTCCCCCCGTGGGTGTGGGTAGTGGTAGGATGTCTTGTCAGACAACTTCCCCCCGTGGGTGTGGGTAGGGGTCATTCTAGTAAACTAGAATACTACTGACTCGGGTTTACAGAATGGGTAGGGGTAGGATGTCTTGTCAGACAACTTCTCCCCGTGGGTGTGGGTAGGGGTAGGATATCTTGTCAGACAACTTCTCCCCGTGGGTGTGGGTAGGGGTGGGATGTCTTGTCAGACAACTTCTCCCCCGTGGGTGTGGGTAGGGGTGGGGTGTCTTGTCAGACAACTTCCCCCCGTGGGTGTGGGTAGGGGTAGGATGTCTTGTCAGACAACTTCCCCTCGTGGGTGTGGGTAGGAATAGACCCACCGCGTCTCCCTGCGCGATTTGTAAAAAGCGGATAATTAAGGAAATCAAGACTTGACTTGCTCTTACTCCAACCAGTCCTCGTGATGTTCGTGGGCAGTGGCCCTATCATTATAGCCTACACAGAGCTGATGGACAGAAAATATGTTTTCATTCATTCCTTCGTTCATTCATTCATTCACTCATCCTTCCATCATCCATTCTTCCGTTTACTCATCCATCAGCCAGTCAGCCATTCATCTATCCATCCATCCATCCATCCATCCATCCACCCATCCATCCATCCATCCATCCATCCATCCATCCATCCATCCATCCATCCATCCATCCATCCATCCATCCATCCATCCATCCATCCATCCATCCATCCATCCATCCATCCATCCATCCATCCATCCATCCATTCATTCATTCTTTCATTCATTCGTTCATTTATTTATTGACTTTCAAGAGACCCTTACAAGTCATCGATGTGTACTTCCAAATCTGACCCATAGGAAAACCAGTGGAAACATGCACTGCGTTACGTCTGTGACGAAGCTGTGGCTCGTAGTCTCTCTTTCATTGGACAAATGTGTATTGTGCCTGGTAGCTCGTGTCTCTGCTTTCCTGATATGCATCTGGAAAAACCTTTGCTGTAGTTTGATTTCACTTGCACATGCACTTTGACATGTTCTCTGACTCGCCATAAACACCGTTTCGTTGCACGTTCCGATTTCAATCCGCCCTCTTGTTTTCGACCGTCTTTTGGCAAACGTGCTCGATATTTACTAACAGTACATATTCTGCATGTTGAATTCAACTCATTTAAAACCACTTGAAAATGCACATAAGAACACTATGACAGCGACATTATATAACAGACACTCAAACTCTTATTCATTCCTCTCAAATAAGATCATCTCCAAGATCAGCTGCAGATTGGCCACTCGACGTCGAGAAAATTTGTCGCAGTTTCCTGGCCTGCCATTGGTCTCCGTGTGGCTTCTTTACAAGAAGCTTGTCGCACCTGAAAGGCACGGCGAACAGGAAGGGATGTCTGCATTGCCCTGATCGCATCGCGACTTGCTCCCTTCCTGCCTCATCCTGATCAAATGGGCCGCACCTGTGTGCAGTTTGCGCCTGATAACAATAGCAAAGAGAGAAAATTATAGGAAGAGCATCGCTGGAATGGATCGCGTTGAACAACATGAACCAAACGAGTTTCGAAAAGAAGTGAAAGGAAATATAACAGAGGTAAAGTTATATGAAACAAAGCAAAGCAAAACAAACTGAACTGTTTTAACATGCATAGCCAAAGCTCTGCGAGGGGCAGATAGGAAAAATGTCCACAGGCGGGGACTGAACCTGCGACCTTTCGGTTAGAGCCCGAAATGCGCTACAAGCTGTGCTACTCTGATTCCGCTTTTTCCTGTCTACAGTGCCCTTATCAATGCTGCTGTTTCGGTCTTACGTGCCCGGATGTTCCTAATCATAATGTAGTTTGTTTTACTGGTCTTTCCCAGCGGTCATGCGTCTTTCCCTAGTTACCCAGTCTATCCTGAAAGTAAAGAAGATAAGTTGTAACATATACAGAGCTTAATGAAAGCCAAATGAGTGCGACCAAACTCAATGGACTTGAGTTGAATTGAATGGAACTAGACGTAACTGAAATGAAATTAAAAGAACGGAGCTGCTTTAACTTTACATCATTTGATTGGAGTTGACTTTATTGGGTTTCACTGGATTGAACTGAAATAGAGCTGAACGGAATAGGACTGAATCAATATACGTAACTTGAATGACTTGTAAAACCGTTTTGCAGTGAGCTTAGTCAAATATCCGGTTTCGCCAACTAGAACCATTTTCCCATTGCTACAGTAACAAACCTTGATCTCGATGGGATTTATTGCAAAGACGTTGTACATCGACAGACTACAAACAAACCACGATAGTTTTTCGACTCGTTGTCTGCCCAGCCAACAATAATTATGTGCTTTCTAATCGTGTCAGATCTGCAGGAGAGAGAACAAGTGACTTAAGGTTTGGAACTTGCTTCAAGGCTGTCCGTGGTGACAGAATGCCATCACAAAGAGACAATATCCCGTTGATTGGTATACTGGTACAACGACCATAGTGGCGAGGAACGCTCAGGGGTGCGTTGCATATACGCGAGGAAAACAAAAATCTCGCGAGGAATAGGCCGGTGTAAACATGTGTCATCGTGATGAAAGGAAATGTAAAAGCAATAAAATGCTGACACTTGTTGACAGCGGCCTATGCCTCGCAAGACCTCGTGCCAATGCAACGCAGCCCACATACACTTATCTGGCCATGCACGACTCGGTCTACAAGCCATGCGTCTGAGAACCACGAGTGACGCAAAAACACTGCATCGACCATTTATTTCTTCTGGTGCACCTACATCAGCATTCAATTTTTACTGCGTTATGTATCGGTAACTTTACTGGTCAAGCAGCTCGTTTTTTTACATGGTCTTCAGACAATCGCACCTATTCGAGCTCGTGTGCGTTAGTTATGCAACGCTAAATCGTTTACTTTCCCTTGTTATGTCCCTCCATTTGCCTGCTCATACGATGCGCTCGACTAGTCCCGCAGGCAGTAGCTGCCTCGTCGCGTCCATACATAGTCTCCATTCAGGCCAGGTACGGCCATTGTCCCGTGGAAATCCATTTTCTGGCGCCGGAATAAAGAACAGTGACGTAGATGTTGGCACGGTGTTTCACTTGGGAGCCGCTTCGAGGCCCTCACCGCCTCGGTCGATTCTCGTTGAGCTCCCTGGAGGCGCTCGGACGATAATTGTGGGATGTGTTGCTGTCTAAATGATTGAAAGAGAAACGATGAATACCATGAATAACTTGCCACCGCGACATATATCTCTACAACCGACGGCATCCGCTTCGGATGCGAAGCAACCCTCCAGCTTGGGCCAAGAAGCGAAAATATCTGCAACGCTACATTGATTTCTACAAAGACCTTCATTCTACTTTTCGAAGGCAATGAACGCAGTAAAGTTCTTATCCTGAGTTAAAAATGATGACACAGATGGCAACGACGCCAAAGATTATCGCGATGGTGAAGACGATAAAAAGAGCACCATTAAACCCATCCTAGCCTCGGAAGTTGACATTCATCTGCCTATCGTAGATCACAATAGGCAAAGCATTCATCGTCTTAATTTGGTCGGGTCTCCATGCAAATGGTGAACGTGCTTGCCCGCAGTCACTTGCAGAGCGCGTGAAGGCGTTTGGAAAAGCGCGGATCCCAGACCTCTACATCCTCGGACAGGGTGCTTCCCTGGCATTGCTGCTCGCTGCCCAGGAGTGAAGCCGATACCTCTGAAGGCAGGGATGACACTTCGTAGTGCGATTAACCCTCATATGCGGCCCTAAGCGAGCATCGAGTTGGAGTACTCCCAAGGGAGTGGAGACGGTACCTGTCCGCGTGTGTCCTGTCTGTCCGCCACTTTGTTTGTCGTCCGTTGCCAGGAGTAAATGATCAAGAGGCCAGGAAGCACAGTATAAGACAATATTAGACCCAGATATGGGTGATGAGTCGCTATTTTGAAATGATACCTTAACCTCTGAATGTACAATT
>JAWQFJ010001442.1:100000-112500 GCA_034096865.1 Theodoxus fluviatilis | reverse complement strand
ACGCACACGTGAACTATACATAGCAGATATCAGTCCGACTCTATGACCTAGATGGCTGGACCAGCACTATTTTTGTGAGAAAGTGTCATGCGGACTGTTGGCCTTGGGGGAAAGGCACTATTCTTGGAATCTCTCAGGGGCTGTTAGCTTGGCTTGAAGCATGATCTCCAGTGATCTTTATGGACGGAGCATCAACGCTAGTGTCCCTTGTTGTCATTTGTGTGATAGGATGATTGCCCTGCAGATGCTTTCGCATTGCCCAAAGTCAGTTCCTATTTTGGTATCATTTAATATTTTTCATTGAAAACAGATACTCGTGAATTAGTCTGAAATGGTTTTACTAGAGACCAACTGAAGGAATACCACGTCATATTCTTGTGTGTGTGTGTGTGTGTGTGTGTGTGTGTGTGTGTGTGTGTGTGTGTGTGTGTGTGTTTTCGAGCGTGTGTGTGTGTGTGTGTGTGTGTGTGTGTGTGTGTGTGTGTGTGTGAGAGAGAGAGTGTCTACGTGTGCGTGTCTACGTGTGAGTGTCTGCGTGTGTGTTAAAATGCCGTATTGTTTAACTAAAATGTGAATACTACATGCATGAATATGGTATGTATGGCGTTGCTTGTTTTCTTTGTGTGCATGCCTTCCACGTGTAAGAGAAAAAGGAATATCTTGACGCCTGCGAAATTCATGCATACTGCAACTGCTTCTCTGTGTGACTTTCTCCGTAATTTACATTAGAATATGAAGAGGAGACTAATAGTTACATTAAAAAGTATTCTATTGCTTCACAACACATCTGTTCTGACAAATGGACATTTATTTCGTGTACACCGGACCCGGAAATCAATGGAGTGCAGCGTTTGACGAAAGATCAACTATTTTCAGTTAATTATCCATTATGCTCTTTTGTCGTCGATTGTACCTTTGCGGCATAATGTGTAAATACAACCCAAGCACTTAAAGTCTACACATGTCGTCATATTCATCATCGATGACACATACGTTTCCTTGTATCTGCCAACAGCTGTGTCTGAATAGGAATCTTGGAATTGGATTTCTCACAAACAAGATGAACTAATTGTTGATCTTTGCAGCAACCAGGCCCACACGTTTCTTTAGATTGTACGCCAGAAAGCTTTGAGCTCTGCAATAGTTAATGTCCAAATGAACGCATTTAAAGTAATAATCTGTGTAGTCACCCTAGCTGAAAGGCAGATTGTTCAGGTCCCAGTAACCCAGTGATGCCGTCGCATGTCCAGGCTTTTGTACCTTTAAGAAAACACAGTAACTTTGTGACCTGCCCCGAAGCGGTGTGTCGTTAAAAATGCGTGACCCTAAAAAGGGCACGACATTGAGGTCACGTGAGGACAGGAGTGCCCACTGAGTGATTTGTTCGTTTGGGACTGTAGTGAGAGTTTGCAAAGTTATGTGCACGTACGTGAATATAGGTATTCACAATCATAATTTTCGTTTTAATGGCCAGTGAAGCTAAGGAGAAGTATTTCCGAACGTCTACACGTAGATTTGCTCCTTATGAAATAACATTGCTGACGTGAAAATGTGTTTACATGTTTACATGAGGAGACTTCTTCTTCTTTTTTCTTTTTCTTTTTTTTGGGGTGGTGGTGGTAGGAAGAATTATCCTTTGAAGGCTCCAAAACGAAACGGAATGCATTTTCTACCCATAGCATTGATTATTTGCTTTAGTTTATTAAATGCGTGACGTGTTCACGACATAATACTACATGGCTTTGATAACCAGGTCTGTTTGACTTTTACCCATAGGACATAGGAAAGTCACGCGTGTTTAGAAAGCATCGTCTGCAAAAACGATAACGAGTGCATCAGTTCCCGCAATGTAACTGTTGCCTTGTATTCATGGCATCACCATGCAATGACAGGAAGGTCTTGAGCCACTTCGAACAGACTCACACATGCATTGGTCACACATGGTGGAGGTCCTACAGTTGCAGAAGCGACTGGGATCATTTCATTTAAGAAGCTTCTTTAGGTCCCTCGCTCCGACGATAGCTTATTCACTCTTTGTGACAATGATTCATTAAAAAATCTCATTGGAACTATTTTTATTTCACTCAAAACTTAGCCAAAGCAACAGAGGAAAAACATTGATTTCATTTCTAAAAAACGCGTAAAGCACACAGTGGCGTGCTCCCTCCTGAGCTTCATTTGCCATTTCTGCCTTCCTTCTGTTTCAAAGTAGCCACGGCGACAACATTCATCCTGTACTCCACATTACAAGAAATACAGACGAAATTCTTTCTTGGCATCGTGACATATAGACCCCTGGTGTTGCTTTCCTGACTGTGCTATGCAGGGACCGAAGAAACGCAAAGGTTACGTCAATTCTCCTTTGTTTATGTTGAGAAGAGGAAACTGAACGATCACGCTGACGTTCATTCAAAACGCAATATATATAGGAAAGGATATTCCCGTCATAGCCAGGGCCTCCGGACTCTGCAACACAGACTTATGGTTGCCCTCGTACCAACTGTTGTCCTTCATGCAAACAAAGCTACAACGACCTTATCGTGGATGATTGCGACAAGAAACGTAACCGAGAATACATTGAGCTTTTTCTCCTCAAGGCGCAGACGAAAACTTCCTGAGGAGATGATCTGTTTTGATCTCGGACACTTAGTGCAGCAGCACCAGAGTGAAGAGGCTTTTGAAGTACACTAGGAGAGGCGAATAAAAATGCTTTGAACTTTTATCGCAAAGTTAGTAAATGTTCAGTCTTAACGTTCATCCATAACTTGCTCTCAGATATATGAAAATCTTCGAAGCATTCTTCCATGGGGAAAAGGTTATGCAATAAGCATTAGTCACGTGCGATTTAGGCTGCTTCGTAAAGGCTCCACTATTGCCAGCCGTGATTGGCTGCCACAATGTGTGTGGCGTGTGGAATCGCCTCGTTTACGACGGCCTTAACAATAATTACAGTTTGAACACGATCCTTTGTGGGTATGTATGCGTGCTTTTAAGAACACACACACACACACACACACACACACACACACACACACACACACACACACACACACACACACGAACACACACACACACACACTTACACGAACACACTCACACTAAAGCATCCACACGCACTCATACGTGCACATTACCACAAACCACACACACATGTATACTGATATATATATATATATATATATATATATATATATATATATATATATATATATATATATATATATATATATAGAGAGAGAGAGAGAGAGAGAGAGAGAGAGAGAGAGATTGCAACTTTTTGAAACCAAGACCTTCATTCTAACATTTATGATTACATTGAAATTTTAACCTTTAAATTGAAATACACAAACTTTTGGTCACTGAACTTCATTATGGGTACGCAGGACGAACGGCAATAAGCTTGACATTGTTGAAAAATACTGTGCGTCGAGAGCAAATTGTGTCGTTGTACCGTACACGAGACTGCATGCCAAAATATGCAGCTGGTGATGTACATGTATGTTTGGGGAGGGTCGTCTCTCGCTGTCACATGATAAGTCACAGCGTGCAGGTAACCCTGCTTGTTATGAACAACATGCACCTAACTCACCAGTCACGTGTTGTGAGTTTTTGGGAGAAAACACTTTTTATCGAGGCTGTTCCCCATGTTTCAAAGCACCACAGTTTAGTACCACAAGTTGCCCAAGTATTATCGACGTGATTGATGTATTGCTACAGACTTACTTACTTTGAGACAGTCAAATCGACCAAATGTACACATCCAAATCATTCAGCTCTCAAATTAGCCCATTGAATCACTTTCTAAATGCTAATTTACACTGATTTGAATAAGTATAGCCTGATTTAAGCCGGAATATGTCAACAAACAATAAATAAAGTATGTATCTTCGATGTAAAGTGAACAGGAAGGTTAATTTAGAACTGCCCGTTGTACACTGTTAGCTTATACCCCTCTGTCCACGTCTCCCCACACGCAAACTGCGCAAAATGGATTGACAAGCCTGGCACGTCTCCTAACCATGCATGTTGCTGCAGCTCACTCAACCCGTCCCTGCCCTCGAAGTTGTGGCCACGGGGATCTGACAGAATGGCGTGAACGCAGCGTGGATACCAAAGACACATGTCCTGTCGTGTTGACGTACCATGGTGACAAGAGCGACCGCTGAACCCTGGCATGCCAAACAGTGGTAGGTTAATAATAAATACCCTTGGGTTCAACAGGGTATTAGCTACCCTCCGTGTAGAGTTAACCGCTGGTGTGACGATTGACAAACAGCCGCCGGTAGGTTCCGGATCTGGTCTAAATACGACAGACAAAGCCCCTGGAGACGCCTGCGTTGGCCTGCAGTCAACGACGACGTCACTCATGACTAGGGACGCCACGCTGCTACCATAGCAGCGAGTCACGTGAGTTCCTTAGAGATTACTGCTACGCTCGAAGACGTGACTGGAGTCCTCTCTCTCTCTCTCTCTCTCTCTCTCTCTCTCTCTCTCTCTCTCTCTCTCTCTCTCTCTCTCTCTCTCTCTCTCTCTCTATCTCTCTATTTCTCTCTCTCTCTCTCTCTCTCTCTCTCTCTCTCTCTCTCTCCTTCTGTCTGTCTGTCTGTCTGTCTGTCTGTCTGCCTGCCTGCCTGCCTGCCTGCCTGCCTGCCTGCCTGCCTGTCTATCTGTCTGTCCGTCCGTCCGTCCGTCCGTCTGTCTGTCTGTCTGCCTGTCTGTCTCTCTGTCCGTCCGTCCGTCCGTCCGTCCGCCCGCCCGCCCGCCCGCCGTCCGTCCGTCCGTCCGTCCGTCCGTCCGTCTGTCTGTCTGTCTGTCTGTCTGTCTGTCTGTCTGTCTGTCTGTCTGTCTGTCTGTCTGTCTGTCTGTCTGTCTGTCCGTCTGTCTGTCTGTTTGTCTGTCCGTCTGTCTGTGTCTCTGTCTGTTTATCTGTGTTTGTGTCTGTGTCAGTATGTCTGTCCGTCTGTCTGTGTCTCTGTCTGTTTATCTGTGTTTGTGTCTGTGTCAGTATGTCTGTCCGTCTGTCTGTCTGTCTGTTCGTTCGTTCGTCCGTCTGTCTGTCTGTCTGTCTGTCTGTCTGTCTGTCTGTCTGTCTGTCTGTCTGTCTGTCTGTCTGTCTGTCTGTCTGTCTGTCTGTCTGTCTGTCTGTCTGTCTGTCTGTCTGTCTGTCTGTCTGTCTGTCTGTCTGTCTGTCTGTCTGTCTGTCTGTCTGTCTGTCTGTCTGTCTGTCTTTGTCTCTGTCTATCTGTCTGTTTGTCTATCTGTCTATCTGTGTTTGTGTCTGTGTCAGTATGTCTGTCTGTCTGTCCGTCCGTCCGTCTGTCTGTCTGTCTGTCTGTATGTATGTATGTATGTATGTATGTATGTATGTATGTATGTCTGTCTGTCTGTCTGTCTGTCTGTCTGTCTGTCTGTCTGTCTCTCTCTCTGTCTGTCTGTCTGGCTGGCTGGCTGTCTGGCTGGCTATCTGTCTGTATGTATATCTGTCTATCTGTCTGTCTGTCTGTCTGTCTGTCTTTCTTTCTTTCTGTCTGTCTGTCTGTCTGTCTGTCAGTGCTTGTCAATCTGTCTACTGACGAATGAAGTGGTGAATCGATGCTTAATAGAGGGAGTGGAGGTTGAGAGGGGTGCTGGGGAGAGAAGAGATGGAGTGGAGCAGAGGGGAGAAAAAGAAGTTGGAGGGAAATGGAAAGACCATGTTGGGTAGTATTGGCTAATGTTTGGGTAGTAGTGGCTAATGTTTGGGTAGTAGTGGCTAATGTTTGGGTAGTAGTGGCTAATGTTTGGGTAGTAGTAGCAAATGTTTGGGTAGTAGTAGCGAATGTTTGGGTAGTGGTAGGGGATGGAAAAACTACAAAACGACTGGGAGGAAATGAAGGGAATGAACAGGGTAGGTGGGGGTGGATAAGGAAGGATGAGGGGGAGGGGGGAACATATTAGAGGAAAACCACCGAGAAAGCGAAGAAACTATAGAATAATCGAAGAAGTACGTGAACATAGGAGGAGGGAAAGGGTGGAGTAACCGTAGTGGCGACTGGCGAATGGGCGGCTGCTCAAAAGAGCCAATCAAAATAGGGAAACTGGTGTGAGGGGACATGGAGTGATCAAAAATATGGTGGAGGTTGTGTCGAAATACATGACACAGATCGAACGATGTGAGTAAAGGAAAACCATCACGTGTGGCAAAGCAGTGAGAACCAATGGTAGGATAGGAAATGATCTGGTAGTAGATAAATAAGTTGTGGATGTAAGAACGAAAAGTGGGAGAGAGAGAGGGGTGGGTGGTTGAGGGGAGGAGAGAGAGAGAGAGAGAGAGAGAGAGAGAGAGAGAGAGAGAGAGAGAGAGAGAGAGAGATTAAAATAGTCAGCAAGAGCGCTGGGGTCTCTGTGACAGTGAATGAACGTCGCACGTTTGAAGGAAAGGGCCAAAAGAAGGAAAATAATATCAGTACGAACACACAACGCAACACCGCTGAAAAACTTCAACATTTAATGATCATCAACGAGAGATCAAAATGGATAGATGTTTCGTACTTTAATGTGAGGCAGTTGCGCATCTCCTACTAGTCGCTATAGTGACAAGCACCGTGAATGACATTTCACACATGGTTGCGACACTGGCACCCTACCCATGACCAGATTCGATAATTGATCAGAAACTGGGGAAGGAGAACGGATACTGACCATGAGACCTTTAAAAGCTGATGCACTTGCAGTCAAGGGCTGCCGCTCTCGCCTTCACAGCAATAATGTGGCCTCTTGACGATGTACAGAGAGTACTTTCTCATCAACTGTTCGTGTGTTTGAACACGTATTCTGTGTCCATCTCTGTATGCGCTGCTTATGTCTGCCTGTGTCTGTATGTGTATCTGTGTGATATGTGTGTGTGTGTGCGCGTATGTGTGTATGTGTGTGTTTATCTGTCTCCTCGCTTTGACCATTTTTTCCTGCCTCTTTTGTAGTCTCGTTACATATTACCTGTCCTGCTCCTGTCTTGCCTTCTCTTACCCTGATCTTCTCCAGTCTTTGCTTCTCTTATCTTCTCTTTTGTGACTCTTCTTCTCCTCTCACGTCTGTCCCTCCCTGTCTTCTTGTCTTATCTTCTTCACATCCCCTCGGACCGACTTTCACATGAGGCGGGCACATACAGGCGTTCTAGTTGGCAGACGAAGTCCCCGGAACGTGAGCATCAGTGGAAAACTATGCGTGCAGCACGTCAAAGTCATGGAGACTGCAGAAAGATCACAAAACGTATAAACTATTTTCTATATTTTATAAAGTATTATTCACAGCGAAACTTTTGACGGCATTTCTTCTTCTTCAGTGTTGTGATTATTAACTACCTGTACAGATGTTCAGCACTGATGATCTCAATGTTCCCAAGCGGACGAGGGATTGGTAGGCTACTAACCACAGGAGTTACACCAGGTCCCTGTATAGAGTAGGCATGGCGCCTTAGATGTAGATCGCCTCCCTATGGTATCATCTGTATTCCCGGTCTAGAACGCTGACTTTCTCTTGGGAGAAGCTGCGTCCTTTGGTGTTTGAGTGCTTGTCCCGGCGGCGAGGACTCTGTAAGGTCTTCCTTGGTCATCTCCCTAAGGTTCCGTACGTCTCTTCTATGCAATACCTGGGGCAGGCCTGGCATCGCACCTGCTAGGTATCGCCAGACAGATCAGACTTGTCTGCTTTGACATTGGGGGCTACCAACCTTTTGCTAACGAGTTAGCAGGGTTTTCATGGAGGGAAATTTCATTCTGATGATCTGGAACAACTTAAAGCCATGGAGATTCTGAAAGGTTTCCCCGAAATAGTCTCCAAGAAGTAGGGGATGTTCTTATTTGTACTCACAGAAAAATGGCTACCTCTCTGTGCCGATTCTTCGATGACATTCCGAACATTGTCCTGCAGCCCCCTAGGATTAGAAATAGACTCACCACCTCTCCTACAGTGATTCGTAAAGGGTGAATGACAAGCGAAGTTAAGTGTTGACTTGCCAATATTCCAGGCAATACAAGTGATTTGAGCAGTCAGTGGCTTTGCATAGCCCAAGAAGGCTGATAAGCTGTAAAAACCTCATCCATCTAACCAATCTTCTATCCACCCATCCAATCTTCCGTCAGTCCATCCGTCTTTCCATCCATCCATCCGTCCATCCATCCATCCGTCCGTCCGTCCGTCCGTCCGTCCGTCCATCCATCAATCCATCCATCCATCCATCCTACAACACAGACCTCGCAGAGTACTATATCCTGCAGTCCTCCCTACCCCCCCTCTCTCTCTCTCTCTCTCTCTCTCTCTCTCCCTCTCTCTCTCTCTCTCTCTCTCTCTCCCCCCCCCCCCCCGTCCTCCTCCTCTCTCTCTCTCTGTCTCTCTGTCTCTCTGACTCTGTCTCTGTCTCTGTCTCTGTCTCTGTCTCTGTCTCTCTCTCTCTCTCTGTCTCTCTGTCTCTCTCTCTCTGTCTCTCTCTCTCTCTCTCTCTCTTCCTCTCTCTCTCTTCCTCTCTCTCTCTGTCTGTCTGTCTGTCTGACTGTCTGTCTGTCTGTCTGTCTGTCTGTCTGTCTGTCTGTCTGTCTGTCTGTCTGTCTGTCTGTCTGTCTGTCTGTCTGTCTGTCTGTCTGTCTGTCTGTCTGTCTGTCTGTCTGTCTGTCTGTCTGTCTGTCTGTCTGTCTGTCTGTCTGCCTGTCTGCCTGTCTGTCTCTCTTTCTCTCTCTCTCTCTCTCTCTCTCTCTCTCACTCTCTCTCTCTCTCTGTCCTTTGAACAGAAAAGCCTATCATCGATTGTTCCGCTTCTGTGGAACTCACAGCCGGAAGAATTTCAAGCCTGTTTTCAGGGTCTTGACAAGAATCACAGAGATTCTGAAAGCCTACCCACCTGAACAATTTTTCTATTATCGATTTAATTGACTCTTTGTAATTTCACATGATTTCTCTAAATCTGAGCCAGGACATTGAAAAATAGGCAAAGACGACGACGACGAAATGCTGCTGCTGCTGCTGCTGCTGCTGATGATGATGATGACGACGACGACGATAATGATGAATGAAACAGAGGAGAGAGACCAATACAGATTTTAGGTGTACATGTACATCAAACACATGATAATGGGTAGAGATGATGCGTGGATGTTTCAATTATTGGTTCAAATAGTTTACCTGGTGTGCTTTGGTTTTTGGATTTTTGTCGTTGCGTCCATTCCTTTTTCCATCGTGTTCAGATCAGCACGGTGTTACATGTAACATAATATTATGCACACGACCGCGTGCTGATTTACAGAGTTTTGGACAGAACTGATCATTAAAATTCACCCAATGATACTGAAACTGTGCGTTAATTTGTAACATGTATGAGGAAATCAGATGCCTAATAACTGAACACGTGAAAACCCATCTGAGCTGGCTACTGACGTGGAAGATGTGTACTGCAATGACCAACTCGAACGCAGTGGATCGCACGTCAAGACAGCAAAGACAAAAACCTGATCAATGAGACGGCGTGCGGCACCACAGATTTTCCTCTGACACATCTACAATCTTGAATGGGCGGCGGAATCACCAGGGGCTAACCCGCCTGTGTCGCACGGCTCTGTGAGATACCGACGAAGTGTCCACGCTGCAACTCCAAGAATCTAAGCCCCATGCCTCCAGGAAAGAAAAGCAGACGAGGAAAAGCCCTGCTGAAGACGTGAAGAAAAAAAGCTTCAAGGACGTCAGACGGAGATAACAAGACAAGAAGAAGAGATCGTTAGAGGCTTCTTCCAACGTCCAAAAACTGGTGCGGGACAAGAGGAGGGGAATGGAAGGGGTGGGGGTGGGGGTGGGGGTTGTGGGGGGGGGGGGGGGGGTTGGGGCGGTAAAGCACATGCGGATGTTAACCAGTCCTGATTGTTGGAAGCGGAGAGCCTTTTTCTCCGTTAAGTTCCTGTAAATATGCCAAGACAACAATCTTCTCACCCCTGCCACATCTGGCTCCCCGGATGCTCTGCTCGCTTAGCATCGCTCAAGGCTGGTGTGCTTGACGGAACGTTTACCTGGCCCCCCATTCTGTTATTTACGCATGCAGGCATTCCTGATCAGATGGACCTGGTCTCCCTCCACCTGTCATGCATAGAGCGGCATGGGGAACGTCTGCCCTGGGGTCAGTGGATGGTAAGAATGTTGGTAGACTGTTTTCGTTTGTTCTGATCCACGAGTAAGTGCAATGTGACTGCCTGTGGCCAGTCCTTTGCAGGTATGAAAACTCACCCAGAGGCTATCATGCCCCTTGTTTACATCTTGCGGAAGGATTCTTTTTCAAATAGATCAGCCACCTAAGCGCTTTGTAAAAACAAAAGAATGACCATATTCAGTGGTTCCAATATGAAATGGACATGATCTGACTGCTCACACCAAAAGTCCTCATAACCCGTTGATATGATATTGTTCATAAACAAGATCACACACCCGTTAACTGTCAGTTCACCACATTTCAACAGATTTAAGTAGGACCAGCACCTGCTACATTCAAGGGTGTTAAGATGGTGAGAGAATAAAAATGAATCAGTCATCTAAAAAAGTATGATGATAATGATAACAACAAAAACAACAATAATAATAATAATAATAATAATAATAATAATAATAATAATAATAATAATAATAATAATAATAATAATAATAATAATAATAATAATATAAAAAACAACAACAACAATTTATTATCATCATCATCATCACCACTATTTCTGTTCTTTTTACAATTACATTATTTGGGGGGAATTTCATCTCCAGTCGCCGCTGTGTAGCAGCCAATGTCCGGTTTCACTCCTCGGTAGGGGAGGTAATGTGGGTGATGCACCTTGCCCAAGGATGCAACTCTAGGATCTTTGCAGATTCGAACATCGCACCCTTCAGTCACAGGCGACTGCATGTCAAACGCACCAACCACTCGGCCACAGAGTCCTACAGTAACATCTCATAGTGTGAAGTTTATTACTCGACATTTTGGCATCCCTATACCGCTTACCTCCTCCCCTTCTCTCTCTCTCTCTATCTCTCTCTCTCTCTCTCATTCTCCTCTCTCTCTCTCTCTCTCTCTCTCTCTCTCTATCATTCTCGTCTCTCTCTATTATTCCCTCCGCATAAGGTCATTCTATCTCGCCTATTAATATTATGAAAGCCGCCTCAGGTACAATGTATATATCGGATCGCGGACTGTCCTCACTCCCTGAAAACCTGGCAACCGGGCTGTGGTAGAAGGCCCCAAAGTTAACTCTCACTATTTTCCTTCTAAACCCTCACCCAATTTTATTCCTAGGCGGAAAGAAGCAGTACATCTTAGGCGTGTTGCTCAGGCCTCTTAACTTCGAGATTCACCCAGCGACGAGATTACATGTCAAACGCTCTAATGATGGTGCGCCATATAATTAGAACGTGGACTTCTAAAACGTTCCATTGTTACTACGAGCATTCTCGTCGCTTGCCTCTTGGCCTCTAGATTGGATGCAGGGACCAGAGACTCCACAAACACGTGACGACAGGTGCGCCTTTTCTTAGTGGCTGAAGAAAGCTATCCCCTCGACATTGACATTCACAAGTCACCTTCACCTTTCCCTGGGAGGGGAGTAGCAGGTAGCGAGCACACTGAAGGAAGCAAACATTTTTGTTCTTGGAAACTGGGGCACAGCTGCATGAGTCTCCCACTGGAGATCCGTACAATGATGGTGATGCAAGGTGCTGTATATGGCCACCTGAGGGTCTCCTGCAAATGCCCTCTACGCGTTCGTAAGCACTAGCATGCAACAGTCACTAGCAAGCACACATGCAGGCATGCAAGCGTGGGGGTAAGGATAGACTCAGTCCCATGGGATATTTGAAATTAAATGGCGTCAAGACTTTTTCAAGTTTCAAACTCCATATAAATTGGAGGTAAATGAACTTTGGTCAGTAGACGAAAGAAATCAGCATATTACTCTTTCTCAACTCATGCTTGTTTAGCAGCTTGAAATGAAAATTACTTGCTTTTGAAACGAAACAATCACTGCGAGCTGATTGTCAAACGCACTGTGCACGGTGTATCACAATGTTCTCATTTGACGCTGCCATCTGTATCAGGGGAAGCAATAGTTTTTGTGCTACATGCTGTCCCCAAGACAAATGCCTTTACGATGTTGAAGAAATCCATCTCGACTGTTCATGAACAGAATTCATACTTCCTTTAGGTCAATGGCTTCCATCCACGCATGTCTGCACACCACATGGGTCTTTCCTAAAGAGATGCGAGTTCTCCATGTGAGTTGCACTGGTGCACACAGGCGGGAGATGTAATATTTCTGTCGTGAATTGATTCCTCATGGAATGCAGGACGTGTAGGCGCATACTTCATAGAATTCATGCGAGCAATCTAAAACGAGAAATTGCACAGACACGCGCAGATATGAACCATAATTATGTCTCCGTGCACGACAAAACAAGGCTAAAGTTGTTTTAAAAAACAGAAGACAAAATGAGACTTTTCAACCACA
>JAWQFJ010001442.1:87500-95000 GCA_034096865.1 Theodoxus fluviatilis | reverse complement strand
ACCACAGGAAGTGTCCGCCTGCCTTACTGAGTAACCCCCAACCACAGGAAGTGTCCGCCTGCCTTACTGAGTAACCCACAAACACAGGAAGTGTCCGCCTGCCTTACTGAGTAATCCACAAACACACGAAGTGTCCGCCTGCCTTACTGAGTAATCCACAAACACACGAAGTGTCCGCCTGCCTTACTGAGTAACCCCCAACCACAGGAAGTGTCCGCCTGCCTGACTGAGTAACCCACAAACACAGGAAAATAGCCGCCTGCCTTACTGAGTAACCCACAAACACAGGAAGTGTCCGCCTGGCTTACTGAGTAACCTCCAACAACACGAAGTGTCCGCCTGCCTTACTGAGCAACCCCCAAACACAGGAAGTGTTCGCCTGCCTTACTGGGTAACCCCCAAACACAGGAAGTGTCCGCGTGCCTTACTGGGTAACCCCCAAACACAGGAAGTGTCCGCCTGTCTTACTGAGTAAACCACAAACACAGGAAGTGTCCGCCTGCCTTACTGAGTAACCCCCAAACACAGGATGTGTCCGCCTGCCTTACTGAGTAACCCCCAAACACAGAAAGTGTCCGCCTGGCTTACTGAGTAACCCACAAACACAGAAAGTGTCCGCCTGGCTTACTGAGTAACACCCAACCACAGGAAGTGTCCGCCTGCCTTACTGGGTAACCCCCAACCACACGAAGTGTCCGCATGCCTTACTGAGTAAACCACAAACACAGAAAGTTTCCGCCTGCCTTACTGAGTAACCCCCAAACACAGAAAGTGTCCGCCTGCCTTACTGCATAACCCACAAACACAGGAAGTGTCCGCCTGGCTTACTGAGTAACACCCAACCACAGGAAGTGTCCGCCTGCCTTACTGGGTAACCCCCAACCACAGGAAGTGTCCGCCTGCCTTACTGGGTAACCCCCAACCACACGAAGTGTCCGCATGTCTTACTGAGTAAACCACAAACACAGGCAGTGTCCGCCTGGCTTACTGAGTAACCCACAAATACAGGAAAATATCCGCCTGCCTTACTGTGACCCCCAACCACACGAAGTGTCCGCCTGCCTTACTGAGTAACCCACAAATACAGGAAAATATCCGCCTGCCTTACTGAGTAAACCACAAACACACGAAGTGTTCGCCTGCCTTACTGATTAACCCACAAACACAGGAAGTTTCCGGATGCCTTAATGAGTAACGCACAAACACAGGAAGTGTTCGCCTGCCTTACTGATTAACCCACAAACACAGGAAGTTTCCGGATGCCTTAATGAGTAACCCCCAAACACAGGAAGTGTCCGCCTGCCTTAATGAGTAACGCACAAACACAGGAAGTGTCCGCCTGCCTTACTGAGTAACGCACAAACACAGGAAGTGTCCGCCGGCCTTAATGAGTAACCCACAAACACAGGAAGTGTCCGCCTGCCTTACTGAGTAACGCACAAACACAGGAAGTGTCCGCCTGCCTTACTGAGTAACCCCCAGCCATAGGAAGTTTCCTGGACACTGCTTAAAATGTTCTCCATCCGCTCGCTGCAAGTTTGTTAATCCCGGGTATTGAGAGGGGAAGTTGAATGGAGTGCCCACGTGAAAGAAGGTCTATTGATGGCCGCGGTTCCTGTTGTAGCCTTGCCTGCTCCGTGCGTAGTTTCACAGTGTGATCTGTCAGTTCCAGCAATGAGTTAGAAGTGGCTCACAACATTAGTTTCCTGCATTTTGTTCCGGAGCGATTGGTAACGTCCATGCATGCTCCCCATGCCTAGCATAACAGCTCCTTCTCACACAGCCCAGTCCTCATTCCTCCATCCCACAAGGCATTTTAATGCCATACTCAGAATCTGTCCTTCATCAATGCAGTTCCTTAACGCATCTTCAGCAATAAAGCAGACAATCACGACCTCATTGTGTTATTGTGAAAAGCTTTCTCATTTTGAATTATTTTTGGTGGTGGTAGGGACACTACTGCAGAAGGAAACATGTTACCAGAGCCTGCAGGTCAAAGATCAATTTTAAATTCCACCCTCGGGCAATACCGCCTCAAATGACAGTCTTACTTCGTGGAAATTCTTCAGGAAAATCCGGCATATTAATGCATGCATAGACACGCGCAATACCACACACGTGCTAGAACACACATATCCACGCACGCACGCACGCACGCACGCACGCAAGCACACACACACACGCACACACACACGCGCGCGCGCGCGCACGCACACACACACAAGCACATACACACGCACGATTACCATACAGGAGTCTTACATACATAGCCACTCACAAACACAAAACGAACACGCGCTTACACACACACATACACACACACATACACACACACACATGCACACACACAAACAAGCCAACGAATACAAAAGAATCGCCTACGCTCAAATCACGCAAATGTACACCGTGTACTTCAACATCGAGGATATACCGGCATCACGTTCCTGTGGCATCCTCACTCTCTCTCTCTCTCTCTCTCTCTCTCTCTCTCNNNAAAAAAAGGAGAAAATATCGAAAAGTTCAATGATAAATGGAGTGAATTTATCAATGCTGGTGTCATTATACTTGTGTAAAATGGAAACTGTGACATTGGTTCGTATATATGCAAATCTATTACAGAGGTCTGCAGATGTTTTGTTCTTATAAATGTGCATGTGGGTGGGGTGGGGTGGAGTGGGGTTGATGGGTGATGGGGCAGTGGGGTGGGGGAGGGGCAAGATGAAGGGTGTGTGGTATTTTTTTTATTTTTTTTTTCTCTTTTATATTTTATTTTATTTTTTCCCACTGTATGTGTGTATGTGTGTGTATGTGCGGGTCTTAAGCTTCTTTTTTTTCCTCTTCACGTGTTGTAAGATATTGTGGTAAATAAAAAATTAAAAACTAAAAAAAAAAAAAAAAAAAAAAACTATCGACCGGTTTCCAATCTGAGCTTTCTCTCCAAGGCTGTTGAGAAAGCGGTGTCTATTCGCCTCATAGAGTTTTTAAGCTCGCACAATCTGCTTCCCAGGTTTCAGTCAGCATATAGGGCACACCACAGCACTGAAACTGCACTCTTGCGAGTCCTGAATGACTTACTCCATGCGATGAGGTAGTCCTTGTAGTGCTACTCGACCTTTCAGCGGCTTTCGACACCATTGACCACGACACACTCATAGCCAGATTGAGGAGCTTTGGCATATCATCCACCGCCCTAAACTGGTTCGCGAGCTACTTGACGGGGAGATCACAAAAGGTGAAGATAGGGGAGTCATCATCAAAAGACCTTTCTCTCACTTGTGGATTACCGCAGGGATCAATCTTGGGACCTCTCCTGTATTCAATTTACACGCAACCCCTGAGTGAGCGCATCGACCAACACGGCATCCCTCACCATCTATTCGCCGACGACACTATGATCTACATGGCTTCCAAACCAGATCATGAAGCCTTCGCGGTGAACAAGTCCACAGTGCAAAACTGCTGTAGTGACATCAAGGAATGGATGTCGGCCAATCACCTCAAACTCAATGAAGACAAGACAAGTGATTCTCATTGGTAGGGAAAAAGCAGGCAATTGATCAGAGAAACACATATTAACATAGCGGGGGCGAGCATAGCATTTGCCACAAGTGCGAAATATCTCGGGGTCATGTTAGATCAAAACTTGTCACCAGACCCCCAAATTCGTAAAATCATCTCTTCAGGCTACATGCCCCTACACCGCATTTGGAGTATCAGGGATTGCCTGACTGAAAAGACTGCAGCAGCCCTGGTGGTGACTCTTGTGCTGTCCAATCTTGATTACTGCAACAGTCTGCTGACTGCTGCAACCAACGGTCAATTGCAGAAACTTCAGCGTCTGCAGAATTCTGCAGCTAGGGTAGTGAAGCGACTGCCGAGGTGGGCTCGCATAACCCCTGTGCTCAGTGACCTTCATTGGCTTCCAGTTCGCCAACGGGTGGAATTTAAGACCCTCTCCATCGTGTTTAAGTGTGAAACTGGTGAAGCCCCAACCTACCTCGGAGAACTCCTTAGACCTCACAACCCCACAAGGAATCTCCGTTCCTCAAAAAGAAGACTCTTGATTGTCCCACAAACAAGGTTACGGAGCTTCGGTGACTGCTCCTTCAGCGTTGTTGGACCGAGACTCTGGAACCAACTTCCTGAGGGTCTGAGGGTTAGTCCATCCTTGGCCGCATTTAAAACTGGCCTCAAAACTTCTTTATTTCGTCTTGTCGCGCCATGAGCATGTTTATCGTGATAATGGCGCAGTAAAAAAGAAAATACATACATACATACATACATAAATACATACATACATACATACATACATACATACATACATACATACATACATACATACATACATACATACATACATACATACATACATACATACATACATACATACATACATACATACATACATACATACATACATACATACATACATACATACATACATACATACATACATACATACATACATACATACATACATACAAAGTGCATCATCTGTGCATTTTAAACGGAAGTGTGTCTGGTGACAGAGAGGGCCGTCCCAGCACGGTGGCAGTGTTATTGACTACTGTTTAATATGTCTGAGTAAATTCAAACTTATACTTGATTTTAGAGTAGGAGAGCATATTTTTTCTAGCCAAATGCCTCTTGAGATGGGCATTGAAACGAACGTGTACCACCAAAATCGATCCAAGCTTTAGGGAAGAAAGTAAATAAATGTATCTGGGATGCCGACGAAACTGAAACAGTCACAACGAATGCAAGGACTCCAGAATTTAGGGCTGATATTAACGCAGCAGTACTGACATCGATAATTCCTTTGATTTTATTGTGCAACTTATGTTGTCTAATGCCGATTGCATGTACCATACTATCAGAGTGGGATCTAAAGTAAAAAGTTCATCAAAATGGTTTGACACCGAATGTAAATGTGCCAAACAAAATGCGAGGGAGGCACTCCGTATTTTTCAAATGTCCCGAACTGATACAGATAAAGATAATTATATACGGATTAGAAACGAGTACAATCAACTAATAAGGCTGAAGAAATCCGATTATTTTAAATCGTCGTACCTAACTCTCATTGAGAATGTCAATACCCTGCAAGTTTTAACAATCGGTTAGAAACGCCACAAACAGGGCAGCAAAGCAACTTGATACCCCTGGGTGATTGGCAAAGGTATTTTTAAGACCTCCTCAGTCAAAATGCATGTGCTGATGAAATGTGTGGGGAAGGCAGTGATAATTTAAATGATGAACTGGATGCTCCCATCAGAGAGGAAGAAGTCCACGTGGCATTAGCAAATCTTAACTCAAAGAAGACACCAGGATTGATGAAATACCGGTGATTATCTAAAACTCCTGGGTGGATCTATAAATAACTCCTTTTCTCATGGAACTATTCAATTGCCTGTACGAAAAGCAATACTTCCCTCGAAGCTGGAAACAATCTATAAGTATTCCTACTTATATAAAACAGGAGACAGATCCAACCTGCAAAAATACAGAGGAATCTCGCTTTTAAGTACCATAAGTAAAATCTTCATGTCCATCCAGAAAAAGCGATTGAGATATTGGCCGAAGAAGAAAATAAGTTTGGTTCTGTACAGGCTGGCTTCCAGGTTGACCACTCTACGATCGACCATATTTTCACAATGTACTCGATGGCGGCAAAAAGTGTGAATGGTGGAGGCCGGGGAAAACTCTACGCTACCTTTGTAGATTACCAAAGGGGAATTGATTCCGTGAATCGTTCATGTTTGTGGAGTGTGTTGGAAACATTTTATTTGTCTACAAAAAATGTAATATGCTTAGAGCTGTCTACGCTGCTAGTATGAGATGGAATGGTGCCTTGTCGGATCCATTCGACTGTTCAGTCGGCGTGAGACAAGGTGCCGTCGAGTCTCCCATAATTGATGCCCTGCATGTCAAGTCTTGATGACTACACTGGTGGATTATATGTACAGTTAAAGAGATTTTCCAATTATTTTTTTCAAGAATGAATGAAGTTGTTTATGCTTTCACAAGCGCGAAACTGCAATATTCATTAGACAAACACGTTAATTGTTTTATCTATGCAACATTTTCTCTGCTCGACGTTTAAAAGCATAAAATACAAACATTGCGACATCTCGTTTTTCTTATTTCGCGGCCTGCAATTAAACTCGACACGCAAGCATACCCGCTTTTGGACACATGTCTTGAAAGATACTTTTATCTAAAATCAGTATATATGTGCACTGCATTCAAGTAAAAAATGAGTCTCAGTTTCATCCTCCTCACAAAATGGACAATGCAAGTCTACATTTTCAACCCTTGACCTCACGTTTACTCCGAGACCATTGCTACCCAATCGGAAGCGTACAAAAGCATCCCTGAAATTTTTAATGTTAATGTCACTAAGATAACTTTCACAGTGCAGTAAGAGTTTGAAAGAACGGTAGAGGGTAAATCTCTCACTATTAGAGGTTTTTCAAACCATTCTTGTTGATAGCAGTCACGTAAACGTTGCTTTAGAGAACGCAAAAAAGTATTTTGATGCACAGTTCCCCCTTTCTGCCATATATATGCAAATCCAAGATTTGATAATGTTTTTTCAATTGATCGTACCCAGTTCCTCCCTTCAGGCAAATTGATTTTTGACATCATTAAGTAAGCCTGTTTTGGGAGTCCTTTCTGACATTTTACAAAGACTCATCCAGTATTTAACTGCTCTAACTGTGCTATTGATAAACAAAGGGTATCATCCTAATTTTCCATAGCACATGCTATTGGGGGACTTAATGTCTATACTCAGGAAGCGCCTGCATGCAAACAAATGTGAATTTTCTACATTTGATCTTCTATGTGTGCCCCAAAGCTCCGAACCGTAGGCCTACAGCAAAACTGGTTGTACCTGGGCATCAAACATTTTTTAAAATACTTTGGGGCTCATTGTATGCAAGTTCCACATGGTTTTAAGCAACTGGACAATTTTCTGTTTTGCTTTTACTAACTGGCTATCAAGAGCAGTGCTAATTGAAAGTTTATAGGATACCCAGGTATTTGTAGCTGTTGACTACATCTAGAAAATTATTATTCAAGACCCATTTTTATCCCCTGCTTAAGAAGCCCCCTTTTCGGAAAACCATCACTTTTGTCTTCTCTGTATTCACCGTCAGACCGAGTCTTTTAGATATATTGCTCAAGTTGTAATCCGGTTGGTGTAGTTCACAGTAATACAACATCATCAGCAAACAAAAGTGAGAAAATTTCCTTCGTTTCTGGTAGCAACTGTACACCGTGTCGACCATGGTCGCTTACGTAATCAGCAATACAAGAAATATAGAGACAAAAAGAATGGGAGACTCGACGGCACCTTGTCTCACCCGAACAGAAATGGATCTGACAGGGCACCGTTCCATCTCACACTAGCAGTGACCTGTGCGTAGACAGCTTTCAGCATATTCAAAAATTGTGTTGACAAATCTAGTTTCCCCAGCACATTCCACAAGCATGAAC
>JAWQFJ010001442.1:65000-82500 GCA_034096865.1 Theodoxus fluviatilis | reverse complement strand
CCTCAAGAGACCTAGTACACTGGAGAACATACTATCAGAAGAGGTGCACAACCCATTAGAGTTTTGATGCTCTTTTGTCCAAGATGAAAGACTCGATGCACATACTAAAGAAGAAGAGGTAAGGCGGGTATTAGCGAAAATAAGTAATAAAAAGGCGGCAGGAATTGTTGGTATTCCTGGGGATTATCTTGAATTTGCTGCAGGACATGTATCCCCATTTCTTGTTTCCCTTTTAATGTTTTGTTTGAAAGACAGTACTTTCCACAATGCGGGTGCTAATCTGTAGTCAACCCTATGCACAAAAGTGGCCAAAGGTGTAATCCAAATAAGTATAAAGGAAGTGTCAGTAAAATTGTTGTCTGTTTTGACACTACATCTGCAAAATTGGACGGAGGAGGGCAGGTAGTTTTGCCCTGAGCAAGCAGGGTTTAGGAGGGTCTACTCAACTATTGATAAACTGTTCACGCTCTTCTCAATTGTTGTCAAGCTTGTGTATGTAGTGGTCGAGGGAAGCTCTATGCAGCTTTCGTTGATTACCAGAAGGCATTTGAATCTGTGAATAGTCAAGTATCAAGAAAGTTATGTCCGAGGCAAGATTGTCAACCAAGTCCCTTCGAATGCTTGAGGCAACATACACACAGGTAGGCCTATAGGCGTGTGTACGGTGGGATGGTGCTACCACAGATCTCTTTAACTGTGCGGTCGGTGTAAGGCAGGGGTCAGTAAAGTCACCGCTAGTTTGTTTGCCTATTTGTGTTGCAAGATATATATCCATCGGCGTGTATCTTAGGCCCAAAATCTCGAGAGAATCGCAAGTGCTAGGCGTTGCCAAGGGGCGCGTTTGTTGGGCCCCAAATCCCGAGATCCTCCCTCGATGGCTAGACAAGGGCGAGCGAGACGCTCCTAGAGCTAGAAAAACGGCCAATCATCAACTGGCAAGGCAGAAGAACATGGCTGCATACTGGCGCCAGTCGAGTCGGTGAAGAAGTTGCCGATAGACGAAATAACTGACGATACAGATATCACATCAGTTTTTCACTTCATAGAACACACCATGGTGTCATATCGAATGGCACGGGAACTTTTTCAACGAAAAAAAAAGAGCAACCCGGGTTCAACTGTAGACAATTTGGTCGAAAATGTTATGCTCGATTCATTTCGATCAATTCAAGGGACATAATTCATAGAGCGTGCGTGTACGGTGTTGCGTACGTGTTTGCAAGGGCTGAGCACTTTTCCGGCAGTGTATGTCCAGAAATAACCTATACACCTACTCCTCAAAATATACAAATGAACACTCGAAAAGCAAATACTTCCGTGAATGTACACTTTTCCATTCTGGGACCCTGAGGAGCGCAGTACAGGCACTGTTATCTCCGAACACCAGCCGCCCAACTCGCACTGTCACCGCCATTTTGGTTCATCCGGGTCACTGCAGCGGGAAGCATCGAGGGAGCTCCGGATCTCCCTCGGCCTCCCGCCTTCACTGCGAGTGCGTCCTTATGAGCGAGGAACGTAGGCAACGTCTAGCCCTCGCGATTCTCTCTTGAGATTTTGGGCCAAACAAACGCGCCCTTAGCCATGGGCGACATGGCGTGCAGTTGTCTGAGGCGACAGAGCTCTCTTCATTTATCTTGGGCAGACTATGTTTTGTTACTCGCTACAACTCTTGTTGGCTTACAATGCCAGCTAGAAAGTCTCCACTGTACTTCCCAAGAACTTGGCCTTACCATGATGTCTGACACGCCATGGTCGGCTGCACGGGAATGGGGATGGAAACTGGGGCAGTCTGAAATGACGTAGCAGAGATGGCGGCAACAGTGTACTTTGATCGGCAGGCACCTCCGAGACGAGTTACAGGGCAGAACTCTATCTCAGCATGCAGGGACTTCGGGGCGAGCCTGTGTTTCGCCTCCGTGTCCAGTCCAAAGTGAAGAGACGGCTGATCCTGGTTATTTTTCATGGATCCCAATGCTGATGGGAAGAACCACTCAGGTTGCGACCTGTGGTGGCGACCTGTTGACTCCACCCAGATCGTGAGGCAGCCATTGTCTGAGACTTCAATCTAGAATTCTCTCTGTAATTGTTCCTCCTTCAATATTTCCCTGAGAACTGATTCGTCACAGTCTCTCCATACTGGTGTTCATTGTATTCCACACTGACAGGACGCTCCTATATGATTTCCGTTTATTTCCTCTGATTTGTATATTCTTAAGGCAGAAAATGTTGTTTTTTTGACATAATGCTACCAAATCTTATGCAGAAAAGTGAAGGACAATAGAAAACATGCAACTCATTTTATGAACCGTCATGAGCGCTCTCAATAGAATTGAAAAGAGCCCATTATAGATACCAGAGTTTTCTCTAGTTTTTCATCCTTCCAAACTCAAAAAGGCATTTGTCTACAGAAGAGTAGTTAGAAAAGATCTGCCCTAAACTGTCAGCAATATTGGTGGTTAGGTCAAAAACCTATCTGTCCACGACTAGATGAGAAGCAGAGGAGTCGGTCATCTTGCCAGGATTTCTACACACCATCTCTCATGTCTTGCCAATGGTTGTTGGGAGTGGAGACATTCTCTCCATGACTGCCTCCTTGCTGCACGGATGATGTGACATATTTTCGCATGAGTGGCTTAGAATTATCAGATATTCTCAAGTGAGGAATATACTTGAAACATTCAAGATACCTCCCAGTGGTACATACGTGCTGCTTGGGGCCGACTGTGCGAGTGCTACTGGAGCAGGCCCCCAAAGCACAAAGACCACAGCATTCCAGCTGATGAGGGAGGTGTTGTGCAGCACAAGCTGTATTTGATTCTTGACCAAAGATTTAGAGACATTTCATAATGGCAGTATTCTGGAAATCTTGGATGCTCTGCAATAGAACTAGACCCTGGAGTCTAGATTTTTGAAGTTGGAATTTTCCCCGTCTGTTTTTGTTGTTGTTATTGTTTCCCATCAACTCCTTGCCAGATAGGTTCAGTTCAGTTCAGTTCATTTCAGTCTCTTAACCCTGAGATGGGTTGTTGAGGCACCACTGATGACTTTCGGACAATCTTCCTCCATCGATCTCTATCCTCTGTGACTCGCTGTGAGTCAGCAAAGGTCAAGCCTGTCCACTCTTTAATGTTGTCTTCCCACTTCTTTCTCTGCCTGCCTCTCCTTCTCCCACCTGGTACGGTACTTTGCAGGATGGTTTTGGCCAGCCCACTGCCTCTTGACACGTGACCGTACGACGTACCACTTCAGCTTTCTGCTTTTCACGATTGAGAGCAGGTCTTCGTACTGTCCAATTGCTCTCCTGATCCTGTTGCTGACTTCCTCATTCGTGACATGGTCTTTATATGAGATGTTCAGAATCTTGCGGTAGCATCTCATTTCCAGGGCTTGTATCCGTCTCTGTAGTTCAGATGTGTGTCCAAGACTCGCATTGATACAAGAATACGGAGATGGCCAGCGTGCGCATGAGCCTGATCTTCGACACGAGAGGTATATTTCTGTCACGCCATATTGGCTTCAACTTTGCCAATGCTGCTGTTGTTTGTGCTATTCTGGACAGTATCTCTGGTTTGGACCCTTCATCAGTCACGATAGATCCCAGGCGGTCAATCTTTTTACCGGAATCCACCGGAATCCACGGAATCCTCCGGAATCCAACCGGAATCCACCGGAATCCACCGGAATCAAGCGTGGATTCCGTGGATTTCGGTAAATAAAGAATTAAATACACAAATCCGCCGATTTCGGTATTTATTTACCGGAATACAGTGGATTTCGGTATTTACAATCTAAACATCGAAATCCGCGGATTTCGGTAAATAAATATCGAAATCCACCGTGGATTTCGTTGTTTATATTGTAAATACCGAAATCCACAGGATTCCGGTAAATATATACCAAAATCCGCAGATTTCAGTATTTAATTTAGGGGATTTCGGTATTTATAATCTAAATATCGAAATCCACGGATTTCGGTAAATAAATCTCGAAATCCATGGTAAATAAGTTGTGACTTGTGTCAGCTTTCTTGCGGTTTTGCGCTTGTACTTTTTAATTTTTTTTGGTTGTTCATATGCGGCTTTGATTGGTTGTCTCACTCACTAACTCAATCATCAACCCATTCACACACACACACACACACACACACACACACACACACACACACACACACACACACACACACACAGTCATTAACCCATTCACTCACACACACACACACATACATACACACACACATACACACAAACAAACACACGCACACACACATACACACACACAAACACACACACACACAAACACACACACACACACACACACACTTTACTGAACTGTAGATATCTGAAGTTTCAGCAACTGTAACAATTGAATTTTCGGTAAATATGTGGATTTCGGGAAATAAAGTAGTAATGTCCGAAATCGCCATGGATTTCGAGATTTATTTACCGAAATCGGTGGATTTCGATATTTAAATTATAAATACCGAAATCCGCTAAATTAAATACGGAAATCTGCGGATTTTGGTATATATTTACCGGAATCCAGTGGATTTCGGTATTTACAATGTAAATAACGAAATCCACGGTGGATTTCGATATTTATTTACCGAAATCCGCGGATTTCGATGTTTAGATTGTAAATACCGAAATCCACTGTATTCCGATAAATAAATACCGAAATCGGCGGATTTGTGTATTTAATTCTTTATTTACCGAAATCCACGGAATCCATGCTTGATTCCGGTGGATTTCGGTGGATTCCGGTTGGATTCCGGTTGGATTCCGGAGGATTCCGTGGATTCCGGTGGATTCCGGTAAAAAGATCGACCCGATCCCAGGTATTTGAAGTTGTTCACAGCTTCCAGTTTTTGGCCCTTCCCTTTGATTTCCATTTTGAAGCCCCGAGGATTGTTCGTCATCACCTTGGTCTTCTCGGCGCTGATCATCATGCCATATGCCTGTGAGGTCTTGTCCAGGTGCTCGACAAGACTAGTCAGCACCTCTTCACTTCCTGCCAATCCATCAATGTCATCAGCAAAACGTAAGTTGGTGATCTTTCTGTCACAGATGCTGATTGATCCTTCGTGGTCTGCTAGGGCATCAGTCATTATCCTTTCGAGGAAGAGGTTGAAGAGTGTAGGGGAGAGTAGACAGCCCTGTCTGACACCGACCGTTGTCCTGAACCATTCGCCTGTGTTACCATTGAACAGGACTGCGCTGGTCGCTCTGTCATAGAGATAACGACTTTGATGATCTTGGAGCTGATGTTGTAGCTTATCATTGTGGCCCACAGCGCAGCATGCCAAACTCTGTCAAATGCTTTCTTAAAGTCTATACAGACATGGTACAGATCTTGTTGGTGTTGTAGATGTTTCTCACACAGGACTCTCAGATTGAAGATCTGTTCAGTGGTGCTCCTACCTGGTCTGAAATCTGCCTGCTCTTCAGCAATGATTTTATCTGCCTGTGGTTTTAATCTGTTCAGCAGTACTTTCAGCATGACCTTGCTGGGATGGCTGATGAGGCTGATTGTGTTGTAGTTCTGGCACATTTGCAGGTTTCCTTTCTTGGGCAATGTAATCACCAGGGACTGTGTCCACAGGGTTGGCCAAACTCCCGTCTGCCAGATCTTATTGCAGATCTTTGTGAGTGCATCGATCATTGCGTCGCCTCCTGCCTGGATGAGTTCCCCTCGAATGTTGTCAACCCCAGCTGACTTACCTTTCTTGAGGGACTTAACCGCTGTCTCCACCTCTTCTCGAAGAATTGAGTAGTTGTCTTCCTCGGTAGTCTGAGGACAGTTCAGTACTTTATGATCTCCTTTGGTGTCATAGTTGTACAGCTCAGAGCAGTACTCAGTCCAGCGTTTCATGATTTCACGTTCTTCTGTGAGACAAATCCCGCTCTTGTCTTGTGTGGTGTTGACCCGCCCTTGTTTGGTCGTTGTAAGGTCTTTGACTATCTGGTATGCTTTCTTGGTGTTATTCTTCTGGAGGTTCTCCTCAACTGCCAGATAGGTATGTAGTTACAAACCTGTCACTTATGTGCTAGAGATGGGTACTTAGTTTTATTTGTGCTTCATTAGCACATAGCTGTAAAAGATAATTTCTCTGTAAAAAGGGAAGGCCAACAACATTTGAGGAGTAAAAACTTTATATCTTTATGCATAAATAAAATTCACTCCAAACACAAAATATACACAAATACTGCTACAACATCTCTCTGTGGTGTTTAATACTTTACTCAAGCTTATTGCTATTTGTGCAGGTGTACTGTGACCTCGTGAGTTGCTTGGTGCAGACCTCAACATTCAGCTGCCATCTTCATGCATCTGAAAGTTTACCTATTTACAACATATTCGTCTATGCACTTTCATGATACACAACAATAAGGACAACAAAACTTCTGACTTCTGTGCACTTCATGGTTTTGGTATCACAGTCAGAGGTTGAACAGGTTTTCAAAACGGCCACAATGCAGTGACTCCATATTTAAAAACAAACAAGGACCAAAAAAAAGGCGAGCAAACAAACAAACAAGAAAACAAACGAACAAAACACAGAACACCCACAAGACAGGTTTGAAACCTTATAAGCTCCACAAATCACAGTGAGTACTTACTCTATGACTAATTTTTTTGGGGGTAGTGGAGTAGAAGTGTGCAGAATGTATATTGAAAACCTACAATATCAAGTAAATGAAAGTCCTTAAAAGGAACAATATTTTTTTAATGTGGTTTTCTGAAAATGCATAATTATTCATATCTCTACATGTGAACAAGATTGCAATGGTTCAGCAGGGCACCACAACATTTTGGACAAACACAACCAAAATTTTGCATGAAATGAACTCACATTTTGCTTATAATGAGGTTATTTTTCAAAGAACACTGTTTTCAGCAAAAGTGTTTACCATCACATCGTGTAAATGTTGATTTGATGTATGACATTATGCAGCAGTTTATCTATCCATAAAATGGATTATCACAAAAATAATCAAAATTCTTGTATCACAGCACTGATCAATAAGTACCCAATCTGCCCTTTTCTTTGTGAGGCTTGCATGACCACTGTTTTCTTTAGTGATTGCCTTTCTCAACTGTCAAACTGTAATTATCTATCAAAGACAGAGACCCTTGTGAACCATAAATCTTATCTCCATATTTTCAGGTCCCCCCAAAATCTGATTTCTTTACCAAATAAAACTACGAATAAAGTAACAATGAAAATCTATGTGAGAAAAACACACATGATATCCAAACGACACAAGTATCATCTTGTGAGTAGCAGACAGACCTTTCTTTCATCACTCAAAAACCAGAGCCGAAAAGTGTAAAAAATGTTTTGAATGTTCAATCAGGTCTATCTTTAGTTTGACAACTATGCACTGTGTAGCATGCAGGACTTGACTGCTAATGCATCAAGTAAGAATCAACAACATTCTTGTGTTAGTGGGTCAGTAAGTTTTGCAACAGGTGTCATTTTTCTGAAGCTCTTACACAATGCTGGTTGGGTGCTGCTAATTCTGCTGAATGCAAATAACACGGACAGGGGATAAATAAAGAGGAATTAATTGTGCCTAAACAGCATATTAAAATCATGTGTGTGTGTGTGTTTGTGTGTGCGTGTTTGTGTGTGTGTGATCATGTGTGTGTGTGTGTTTGTGTATGTGTGTGTGCATGTCCATGTGTGTGTGTGTGTGTGTGTGTGTGTGTGTGTGTGTTTGAGTGTGTGTTTGAGTGTTTGTGTGTGTGTGTGTGTGTGTGTGGGTGTGTGTGTGTGTGTGTGTGTGTGTGTGCATTTATGTAGCCATTACTTTCTTCAACAATTGTTTGTAAATGACCACTTTGTAAAAACCATGCATCAAAAGACCATTTATGGTATTTCTCAAATCAACATTAAATAGTCACCAAATTCATTGCCACAGGTATGTTTTATATATTGATTGCCAAGTTAACCGATGATGATACTATAAAAAATACCAATACATTTTGTGTTGAGTTTTCCCCCAGTCAGTCTTGGTTTTGCTTGATGAGTGCCTGACTTGATGTGGATGTCTGATATGGACATCGTACGAGAACATTATCATTGCTTTTTAACAACCAGAAAAACCAGATGTAATCCTATCACTGCTGGCATTTAAAAAGAAACATGCTAACTTTTGCTTCTTCAGACCTGGACAAAGGACAAAAAGAATGGAACATTTGGCACATTACCTGCATAAATGAATGTCTTCTAGATTCTGTCTAAATCTGCTTTCATTGTTTCTCCTCTTTAAATTACATGAAAACCGATAAATTATTGTGTAAACAAACCATATACCCACAATTTGGTGGAACACAAAGTGTATACTTAGCTTCTTTAGACACACGATAATTGACGGGCCTGACAACTGAGATAGGAGAAATCAGGCAGAGGAATACTGTTCAATGTGGCATGATGATGATGCTTTTACATCATTGTCTACAACTCCAGTATTTGTTGCAGTCATGTTGCCCTCTATGTAACCATGGTGACACTCTGATGCAGTTTGCCGTCATAGGTGTGGTCATCAAAGAACTTGTCTCGGGCCTTTATGCTCCTGTAACAAAGAAAGTAAAAAGTTCACAAAAAAATGAAAAGGAGAGAAGAAAAGATGGTTGAATAAGGTCAACAGTTGCATTCATAGCTCTTATGTAATGTCTACTTAACTTCTTTTCTGGCTACATAAAGCTTCATCAACACCAAATCTACCGGTCTATCAAATGGAAGCCAAGGTAGAGAAAAAGCAGAGTTTGGATCTGCAGGCCAGGCTGCTTCAGAATACAGAGCCACAATTCTTCAGGGGGTCGAAAAGGCTTTGATCAGGACCTTTTGCTAGGACCAAAGGAGCCAATCCCGTTTGTATTCAGACGCACTAACCTGGTCACATAAACTTCAGATGCTTGCTCTACGCTTCACACTTCACAGGATGCAAGATGGACAATGACAGGCTATGTTCACATCTGCCCACCTGGCAATACCAGGCCTCATCCACACAAAATCTAGCAATGCATAATTTAGGGTTCTGGGTGGAGCATGACAATGCAGCCTTTGTGCAGACCTGATGGCTACATAGGCAATGCCAGGCTTCATCTACGCCATATCTTACAATGCATAGCTACAGGTTTGAGGTGGACAACAACATTTTATTGTTTACACAGACCTGATGGCTACATAGGCAATGCTAGGCCTCGCCTACACCGTCTCTAACAATGCACAGCTAAGAGTTCCAGGTGGACAACATCAATTCATTGTTTGCACAGACCTGGCTACGTAGGGCTCCAGACGCCTGAGTGTGTCAGTGCCTCGGAAGTCAGGACCACTGCCGTGAACCTCTGTGCTCCTGGTGAACCCATCAGGCAGTACAGGCAGGACATTGCCCCGGATGTGACCCACACGCTCGTCTGCCCATGGAGTTGGGTCAGTGAACCTGGGGGGGGGGGGGGGGAATTCAATGATGGATTATACAAAGATTAAAAGACTACAATCTACAAGAGTGGGCCAGCAGGAACTTGAGCAGTCCAAAATATAAGTGGTTCTCTTCATTTAATAAGCATGAATTTGGACTGTAAAAATGACTTCCATGAAATAACATTAATTTGGATTGTTTTATTCAATTCAGGTATGGAATTAATGATTTGCAGGTAAATGAGATGTACAGAAACAAACAAAATGTACTCTGTCTATTTTGTAAGGAAAGGGAAGATTAAATACATTTTCTACTAGCATATAAAGCTTACAACCATTAGCATGGAAAGTACAATTGGGCAATATTTAGATCCGAGACCAAATTTAAAAGTTAGTGCACATCTTTATAATGGAAAGGTGCAGAGGAAAACACGGTCAGTGGCCATGTACACACACACACACACACACACACACACACACACATATATATATATATATATATATATATATGTATATATGCACTAAGATAAGATAGGAAAAATTGGCATGACTCTCATAAGCTACATGTTTATTTGACTGTGCTGCCATGGAAACTTTGGTATTAATCTTGGAATTGTACTTGCAATAGGGCAGTGGCCTAGCAATTAAAGTTCAGTTCTGTACAGTCACTAGATGCTGGACTTACTTGGTCATGTAGTGAGTGATAAATCGACGGGGGTTATCCAGCTCAAGCACTTTGCCAGGTTCATTCGCCACAAAGCCTGTTGGCTCCTTGGTCCCCACAAAGTGTCGGTCCAGTCTCTCTGCTAGGGATGGTGTTGGCCGCTGCTGTCCCTTGTATGTGTCCATAGAGATACTGTGAGAAGGTAGGAACAGATAGCTACAGAGGGAGTATGCTGTCATGGATGACACATGTGCTTCAAGCTGTCCCTTGTATGTGTCCACAGAGATACTGAGATGTAAAGTAGGAACAGAGAGCTACAGAGAGAGAATGCTGTCATGGATGACACATGTGCTTCAAGCTTCCTAGGCAGATCATACAGTTCACAGCTAGAGTGTGTTTCTAGCAGAAAACAGTTCTGGAGTAAAGTTTGAGTTTTAGTTACAAAGTAAGTCTTGTGTCTATTGTACTTCTCTTTCCATTTCCCCACTATAGAAATGGACAAATTAAGCTATGAAAATTTTAGAAAATTAAACAGCAGGTGGACCATGTGTTTATCATTTTTACTGTGTAAAACCTTGTGGTAAAACTTTGACATCCTAGATGTTTGACCCACCACAAATATAATTCTTTTTCCTCTGCCTCTTGTCACCTCTCATTTCTCCCGTTTATTTTAATGTCCCTAACTGCGTTTTCCATTCGGTCTTGATGCCTTTAGCCTACTTTCAGTTGGCACTAATCAGTCATTAAAGTCTAAATGGGTGGTTGCCATGGGAACTGCAAAGCTTTACCTGGAGTAGTTGTTGGGGTGGATCATGTTGAAGTACTCGGTGGGGTCCGTCTTCCTCTTGTGCTCCACACCAGGGCCAGGCAGATCGCCAGCCTTGTCATAGGCCTGCAGGCATTGGAATAAAGGCAGACTAGTGGTGTCTCCACAATTGCTAGTGCTTATGAGTACTATGACATGAATGCAAAATTGAACTCAATGGCTTCCTTGCACAGGTTTGTATACACACACACACCTACACACACACACACACACACACACACACACACACACACCTACACACACACACACCGTTCCCAGAGGGCTGTTTAGTTGAGCCGAGCTGTACATGATGCTGGGCTAAGAAGTGGGTCAGGCAATCCTAAAATAACATTTGCAGGGAGGAGCCTGCAGGTACCTCACACCATTCATCCCCCACAGAAAGCTATAGCTTTCTAAATACCTCTGTTTTTTGTTCAACCTTCCTGTGCTCCTTTGTGCTGCATGAATTAAACTATTCCAGCAGAAAAGAGCAGAAATTCTGCTTTACGATGATATGCGATGATATGCGTCATGCATAGACTATGAATTGTGGAATGTATGCAATCTGTCTTCAACGGCCGGCTTCAGCACAGCATAGTTTCACAGCGTGGCTGGCATCTGGCTATTTACTCCAACTCTGAACAAACACGGTCATGAGCATGCAGTTGATATGACTTATATTTTTCAAGCAACAGACACAGTAACATTCATACACTCAATCTGTCTTACCCGAAAAAACGGAAGGTTTTTCCCAATGGCTAGGAGAGAAGTCTTTGCACTCCATGTGATATTGTGCCAGGTAAGTTTCCACTCAGTCGATCCTCTCTCTCTCTCTCTCTCTCTCTCTCTCTCTCTCTCTCTCTCTCTCTCTCTCTCTCTCTCTCTCTCTCTCTCTCTCTCTCTCTCTCTCTCTCTCTCTCTATCTCTGTCTCCCTCCCTCAATCCCTCCCTCCCACTCTCTCTCTCTCTCTCTCTCTCTCTCTCTGTGTGTGTGTGTGTCTCTCTCTCTCTCTCTCTCTCTCTCTCTCTCTCTCTCTCTCTCTCTCTCTCTCTCTCTCTCTCCTCTCTCTCTCCCCATTATCTATCCATTTTAGTATGTTTAAGAAATTGCAAATGTATAATTCTTGCGATAATTATACTGACTCTCTCTCTCTCTCTTTCTCTCTCTTTCTCTCTCTCTCTCTCTCTCTTTCTCTCTCTCTCTCTCTCTCTCTCTCTCTCTCTCTCTCTCTCTCTCTCTCTCTCTCTGTGTCTGTCTCTGTATCTCCCCCACCCTCTCTCCCACCCTCTCTCTCCATCCCACCCACCCTCTCTCTCCAACCCACCCACCCTCTCTCTCCAACCCACCCACCCTCTTACTCTCATTCTCTCTTCCTTTCCTCCCCTTTCCCCAGCTCCCCCCACCCCTCTCTCTCTCTCTCTCTCTCTCTCTCTCTCTCTCTCTCTCTCTCTCTCTCTCTCTCTCTCTCTAGCTCTCTCTTACCACATTTGAATATTTTGCCTCAAGGGCTGAATGTAAGAAAGGCAAAACTGCCTATTTCACTACCCTTGTAAAATAAAGTTCGTTCGTTCGTTCGTTCTCTCTCTCTCTCTCTCTCTCTCTCTCTCTCTCTCTCTCTCTCTCTGTGTCACTCTCTCTCTCTCTCTCTCTCTCACTCTCTGTCACTCTCTCTCTCTCTCTCTCTCTCTCTCTCTCTCTCTCTCTCTCTCTCTCTCTCCCTCCCTCCCTCCCTCCCTCCCTCCCTCCCTCCCTCCCTTCCCTCCCCCCCCCCCCCTCTCCTCTCTCCTCTCTCTCTCTCTCTCTCTCTCTCTCTCTCTCTCTCTCTCTCCATTATGACGCTTGTAACATGATGCGTTGGGCACACTCGATCATAAGCTGAATCCGCTTACGAGAAAACGGGAAAACAAACTAAATACTGTATACAGCTGCAAAGATGTCAATAAACGTACTCCAGAAGTACCCAACAAATGAACGTTGTGGAAATTCTAGTTTAGTCCAAACGAAGCACAGATATCCAATGGCATGTAGACACAGCGCGAGCGATCGCGAGCGTAGTTCAACACTACATGAAGTGTTCAGCTTCAAAAATCACACACAGACATCCAAGGCCGTTTTCAGGGAAAAGAAGAAATCTTCCGTAATATGGAATGCAGCCGCATGTCTCTTAAAAGGTGTACACCAAATACATTCAATATGAGCTTTCGGGAAACTGCAGCAGTGTTAATAAACGAGAATGATTCCCAAGCGAAAATACATAGAACAAAGAGGCCGCGAATCAGTTCAGGCGCGCTGCGGGATGCCTACGTGACCAGTGTCCTCCTGTAGAGATACATAGTTTCGCTTCAACTAAACAGCCCGATTCAGCGCCTGATGGACGGCCGTGGGACACACACACACACACACACACACACACACACACACACACACACACACACACACACACCTACACACACACACACACACACACACACTACATATGCAAACGCGCACACACACACCTACACACACCTACACACACACACACACGTACACACACACACACACACACACACACACACACACACACACACACATTCATGCGCATATGTTCTGTGTTTATAGTTAAAAGCATGGAAGTAAGTGTCGAGACATCCAGATTAGAACCAAAGCACATACACCAATTGAGGTGCAGCTAGTGACATGAAGGTAACTGCCAGTCAACGCACAAGGATCGAAGTTTGGCAACTGATTCAAACATGCTGACACTCAGCATACTAAAAGAGGCCTGGTTTTCCAACTCCACATCATGCAGATGGCAAAGCTGAAGAACTTCCTTTTCTCCTTTTCCATAACTCAGTTCCTAATTCACATTCTAAACCAAGACAGAGCCAACATCTTGCACGGGATAGGGAACAACTCGCCATCAATCATCTACACATGCATACATTTGCTTTTCCACCTGACAGCAAGTGGTAAGGCAAATTTTAACTTGTTCTGTATACAGAGCCCAAACCATGCAAGAGAAAGGCAGGAGGAAACGGGACTTCAGATGGGACTGGCTCTCAATCCTTTCCAGTGCACTCAAAAGTCACTCTGAATCAAACAGTCAAAAGTAATACATTCTCAATACACGTGACACGGAACTAGGGTGACAGCTCTTTTCCATGAAACAATAGGGAAATCAGTTCTACTCACATCAGCCATCACTCTGTGGAGGTAGAGAGTTGGCTTGGCAACCTCACGGATAAAGCCCGAGCAGTGTTCAGACCCAGGAGCCATTCCATTAGGCAGCGGGTCCCCTCCCTGTGGACAACATTCAATACACCAGTGTGCTGTCACCTAACAGGCAGACATTGGTGGACAAGGAAAGGAAATCTGACAGCAGATATGCAAAGATTCAAAAAGGGAATGGGAGAACTGGAAGACATGGACAGCAGGAGAAACTGTAGAAACGGATGGATGGACGGATGGACGGATGTACGGATGGATGGATGGATGGATGGATGGATGGATGGACATGGATGGATGGATTGTTATGGCCTATCAGCCTTTGTAGGCTATGTAAAGCCATTAGTCATGAAATCACTAGAGCTAGTTAGAATATGATCAGATCAAGTCACTAGTTCCCTAGTTATTTGACTCTTATGAAACACATAGGGAAACATAGTTAGTCAATCCTTGTCCCCAACCCACAAAAGGATGTAGAAGCAGATAGCAAGCACAGCAGAGGAGGAGCAGGAGGAGCAGAAGAGGAAGAGCACAAGGTGTAGAGGGTGCAGCAAAAGATGCAGGAACAGGAGGACTAGGGACAAGTAGAAGAGGAGGAGGAGCAGAAGGAGGAAGAGTAGGAGAAGATGCAGAAGCAGGCAGAGGAGAAGAAGGGAAACACAAGAAGGGCAAAGCCCATACGACTCACATGCTTGACCTTGACCTTTTCATGACCTTGACATTCAGGTGACCTTCAAGGTCAAGGCCAATCAACTACACCTAGCAATGACATCATACACTAAACTAAGGAATGCTTTACACATTTTTCCTACCAAAATACATGTGGCCTTGACCCAAGGTCAAGGTCATTCAAGGTCATGCAACACAAAGCTGTTAATTCAAGACATAGGAAGCACAATGGTGCTTATTGGCACTTTCTACCATGAGATATGGTCACTTTTAGTGGTTCACTACTCCATTTTGGTCACATTTCATTAGGGTCAAAGTGACCTTGACCTTGATGATATGTGACCAAATGTGTCTCATGATGAAAGTATAACATGTGCCCCACATAATTATTAAGTTTGAAACAGTTATCTTCCATAGTTCAGGGTCAAGGTCACTTCAAAATATGTATACAATCCAACTTTGAAGAGCTCCTGTGACCTTGACCTTGAAGCAAGGTCAACCAAACTGGTATAAAAAATAGGGCTTACTTTGCCCTATATACCATGTATAGGTGAGGTATCCAATCTCAAAAACTTCAGAGAAAATTGAGAAAATGTGAAAAATGGCTGTTTTTTAGAAAACATTTATGGCTCCTGCGACCTTGACCTTGAAGCAAGGTCAAGTCACTATGTATGTTTTTTGAGGCCTTGTCATCATACACCATCATGCCAAATTGGGTGTTGATAGACTTAATAGTCTCCGAGAAAAATCCAACGTTTAAGGTTTTTACGCATGGACGGACGGACGGACGGACGGACGGACGACACGGGTGAGTACATAAACTCACTTTTGCTTCGCATGTGAGTCAAAAAGGAGCAGAAGACACAGCAAAAGATGCAGAAGAGGAGGAAGAGGAGAAAGAGGAGCTAGAGAATGAGGCACGAAGAGCACCAGAAGCATAGCACTAGCTGCATGGGATGGACAGCAAGATGAGGAACAGCAGAAGCAGGTGCAGGAGCAGCAGAACATAGGAGAGGGTCAGGACCAGTTGCAGGCAAAGCATAGGAGAAGCAGCAGCAGGAGATAAGGAGGTTGAGCAACAAGATGGAGACAGAAACATAAATGGAAAGACTAGCAAAGACAGAGTAGAAGTGAGATTTGTTACTTCACTCACGAGCACCTGGCAAAAGGCAATATATCTCTCACTGAGACAGTGTGTACTCACGTCAGGATGTCTGTAGGGAACAAAGTCTGACTTGGTGATAGTTGCACTTCCAATGGGTCTGTGGGTGAACCATCCCTGCAAAGAGAGAGGAGTGAGCACTAAGAGGACAAGGTAGGCATGGCCAACAGACTTCACTACAGCAGTAATCATTGTGGGCATCCTCCATGTCAAACTCCTACACAGGAAGCCGTTTTTATCCAAGACTATGGAAAGATCAGGCTAAGTGACATGTCATTACACATGTATACACTTCATTCATTTTCTGCTTTCAAACTATGTATTGTGATGGGCCGTGGGGTGTGGTCATGGTGGAACTGTGGGGCTTGAGGCTTTATGATCAAGTGAGAATAGGAAAGCAACATAGTCACTTTCCACACCTTTCTTGTTCCCATGGGTAATGAGAGGGCTGGTTGGCCCAAGGCCCATTTATTTAGTAGTAGCCTCGACCGGTCCAAGACTGTGTTGGTAGTCCTCTCACTCTTGGCACTGGACACACATTCTATTTATAAAGTGAAAGTGGACGCCTGGGGACCAGTCTGACCAACAATGTCAAGTTACAATGTGAGCTTTTGAATTTTGTTAGTAGAGATTTTGGTGACACCTGGTTGAACCTAGTACTAAGGTGGGAGACGGGTTAATTAAGTACTGGCGGGTTGAAGTGGATGGGGGCAGGAAAACTGTTAATAAGATGAGACCACCTGCTACACATTGAACAAAAACAGGCTTGGCCTTGCTAGTGATACTGAATGCTGGTGCATTATTAACAATGAGTTCCTAATGTACTTATCATTCAAAAATGAAAAAGTCAGCACTTAACAATGTGCTTACCTTGATCCCTCTCCGTTTTACTGTGGAGTTTTCACTTATTACTTTTGTGATGCAAGGACATGTGTCCCTATTACACAGCCAAAAACCCTTCATACAAGAAGGGCAAAGCCCATACGACTCACATGCTTGACCTTGACCTTTATATGACCTTGACCTTCAGGTGAACTTCAAGGTCAAACAACTAAACCTACCAATGACATCATACACTAAGAAATGCTTTACACATTTTCCTACCAAAATACATGTGACCTTGAGTCAAGGTCATCCAAGGTAATGCAACACAAAGCTGTTAATTCAAGACATAGGAAGCACAATGGTGCTTATTGGCACTTTCTACCATGAGATATGGTCACTTTTAGTGATTCACTACCCCATTTTGGTCACATTTCATAAGGGTCAACGTGACCTTGACCTTGATGATATGTGACCAAATGTGTCTCATGATGAAAGTATAACATGTGCCCCACATAATTATTAAGTTTGAAACAGTTATCTTCCATAGTTCAGGGTCAAGGTCACTTCAAAATATGTATACAATCCAACTTTGAAGAGCTCCTGTGACCTTGACCTTGAAGCAAGGCCAATCAAACTGGTATCAAAAGATAGGGATTACTTTTCCCTATATACCATATATAGGTCAGGTATCCAATCTCAAACACTTCAGAGAAAATTGAGAAAATGTGAAAAATGACTGTTTT